>ONZH01008403.1:222500-255000 GCA_900303285.1 Rhinella marina
TTGCGCTGCAGTAAAGCTGTGCGCTTACTGTCGACAGTGAACAGCTTATTGTCAAGGACCCTTCTAGCAAGTAGGGATTGTCAAAGTGGATAGCCCCTTTAAAAGGGTGCTGTATAGGGGTATTTCTAACTCCGTAACCGACTCTCGGAAGCATGCGGCTTCTATTGAGCTTTGATCACCAGATATAAGTGGCCACCCATTAAATGGCATTTACACAAAATGGTCGCGCTGCACCTACCAGAGCAAGAGCATTCTTCACAGTGGATGTCTGCTCTGCCTTACAGAGGGTCCCAAGTAGGGGGCCCACTTCTGTGGCATTTGTATGCCCTAAAATGGTTTATGTGCATACTTTCTCCAACAGGGTCAACCCCTTTCCTGTTCTCTACGCTGCCCTGTGCAGTTTTCTTGTGGAGGTTTACATTAGATCCACTGTGGTCCATACCACTGAATGACAGAACTCAAAAAAGTGGTCTTCCAGTCTTTCGAGCGATTGTGTGTCAAAGTAAATTAAAAGGGATTTTTCCGTCTCTATTTGTGACCTCTCCCCAGAGTAGGTAAAATATCAGATCAGTGGGAGTCCAGCATCCAGAACTTGAATGGGTGCTGAGATTCAGTATTTGAGCACAACCACGCTGAGAGCGGCCCTGGGTGAGTGAACAAGCCAGAACCCAGCAGTAAGCTCCAGGAACAACCCATTTATGGTAAAAAAAAAAAAAAAAAAAAAAAAATTTTTTTTTTTTTTTTTTTTTTTTTTTACACAAAATGGGTTTGTTTCTTGCTTTAGGTCACCTTTTACAAGTTTTACACAGATATATATATATATTAGTAATTAACTCTCAGCTGCTAATTACTAGTGTATTCTGCTATAATCTAGAGAGAAACATCTGCAGTGTTAAACTTTGACCCTGTATGCCAATTGCCATGTGCCAAATTGAGTGATGGCAAATGATGTACACTCTCATCATCCACCAGCCAAATGCAACCAGTGGCACTTCCCCGAAAATAAATTACCCGAAATTTGCTGCGCATTCATATTCAATTTCATCACAGCAGATGCTCATTAGTATGTTGTTATTAATTGGTATTCACTTTAGGTTTTGTTTAAAATGAAGATAATAATTAGGTTTTAATTACTGCATCACTCTGAGGAGAAGGGAGTTGTGAAGTGACTGAGAATGCAGAAGTATTTTCACATGACATTGCCTAATTGTGTAAAGCATTCAATCATAATTGTGATTATGTGCCGGCATACCTAAGCTATTTCCTCCATGTAGGACCAGATAGCTGCCTCTCCCCCCTCCCCCCCTCTTGGTTATTATTATGTCAGTCTAGATCATCTGTCAGATAGGGCATACGTCAGACACAAGGAATGCAATTTTAATGTGAAATAATCTAAACAATAGGTCAGTAAAATGTTTCTCGGTCACCATTGACTATAATAGGATTTGCTGCCCTAGACGGACACAGCACTTTAGAGAATGGTCACTATCCCCAGGACCAGCGCACTTCAGAAAATGGTCACTATCCCCAGGACCCGCGCACTTCAGAAAATGGTCACTCCTCCGCAGGACCAGCGCACTTCAGAAAATGGTCACTATCCCAGGACCAGCGCACTTCAGAAAATGGTCACTATCCCAGGACCCGCGCACTTCAGAAAATGGTCACTCTCCGCAGGACCAGCGCACTTCAGAAAATGGTCACTATCCCCAGGACCAGCGCACTTCAGAAAATGGTTACTATCCCCAGGACCAGCGCACTTCAGAAAATGGTTACTATCCCAGGACCAGCGCACTCAGAAAATGGTTACTATCCCCCAGGACCAGCGCCACTTCAGAAAATGGTCACTATCCCCATGGACCAGCGCACTTCAGAAATGGTTACTATCCCCAGGACCTAGCGCACTTCAAAAATGGGTCACTATCCCCATAGACCAGCGGCACTTCCAGAAAATGGTCATTATCCCCCATGACCAGCGCACTTCTAAGAAAATGGTTACTATCCCCCAGGCACCAGCGCACTTCAGAAAATGGTCACTATCCCCGATGACCAGCGGCATCTCAGAAAAATGGTCCGCACTACCCCATGACCAGCGCCTTACAGAAATGGTCCACTATCCGCAGGACCAGCGCACTTCAGAAAATGGTCCACTATCCCCAGGACCAGCGCACTTCAGAAAATGGTCACTATCCCCAGGACCAGCGCACTTCAGAGAATGGTCCCTATCCCCCAGGGCCAGCGCACTTCAGAAAATGGTTACTATCCCCAGACCAGCGCACTTCAGAAAATGGTCACTATCCCCCAGGACCAGCGCACTTCAGAGAATGGTCACTATCCCCAGGACCAGCGCACTTCAGAGAATGGTCACTATCCCCAGGACCAGCGCACTTCAGAAACGGTCCACTATCCCCAGGGCCAGCGCAACTTCAGAGAATGGTCACTATCCCCAGGGCCAGCGCACTTCAGAGAATGGTCACTATCCCAGGACCAGTGCACTTCAGAAAACGGTCACTATCCCCAAGACCAGCGCACTTCAGAAAACGGTCACTATCCCCAGGACCAGCGCACTTCAGAAAACGGTCACTATCCCCAGGACCAGCGCACTTCAGAAAACGGTCACTATCCCCAGGGCCAGCGCACTTCAGAGAATGGTCACTATCCCCAGGGCCAGCGCACTTCAGAGAATGGTCACTATCCCCAGGACCAGCGCACTTCAGAGAATGGTCACTATCCCCAGGACCAGTGCACTTCAGAAAACGGTCACTATCCCCAGGACCAGACGTCCTCTCCAGTCCACGGTATATTGATGATAGCCTAATACAGGAAAGCGCTTATTTAGAATAAATTAGTACATGTACGTGACAAAGTCTTTCATCATTTCCTCAAACCTGTGAGATTTTGTTCTCCTTTTAGGCAACAGCAGTTCTGTGCTGGAGAAGAGAAATGGCAGGGAACGAGTCAATTAATGCTTGTTCAAAGTCTTCAGCTTAATCATATTTGACATTGAAAATCTAATAGATTCTTTTGTTTTCACCTATCTCGCTAATTGCAAAATGTGCCAGTGAGCAAATGTACAGGAGGTGTTGATATTAGAGAGAGCGAGAGAGGGAAAAAAACTATATTACATTTTTCTCTACCCATTTAGGCAGTGACTTTTAATTAGCCCATCTACTAATATGAGGTCGCTAAACTCCATATCTGCTGCTTTATTCCTCCATGTGACTTGCCATTCGTTTTGCTTCAGTTGGCTGGCAAAGGTTGTTGTATATCCATTACTCAGAACCACAGCACTTTGCATTTCTGAATTGACAAGCAGTTATATTGACCTAGCGCTTATTATGGGTCAACAGCTGCGTTAACCAACGGAAGGACTGAGGGGCAATTAAAATGAATTGGCAAAAATATATCTTCCTAATTTACTCCAATTTGTTATTTATGCTAACATTGTATGGCTTCTATGGTGACACTAAACAGAATGGACCCAATAATGGCAATTAACATAAAAATATAATGGCTAATCAAATTGACAGCAACTGTTTCTCATCATCTCGACACACAATACATTATCAAAACAAACTATTATGAAGGAGGTAATTTCAGCGTTCTATTCAACCTGCTGCATGTGTGCAGTCAGGGAGACGCGTACTCGCAATTACGGCTGAATCTTAAAAACTAAACAAATAACTTAATCACTGTCCTTTTTTTTCCATCGCTCACTCTCCTCATGCTGCAATCAGGATTTTCTAAAAATATATTTGCAGTAATACATAATGTGGCATCGGTAACTGTGCGGAGACAATGAGCTGCTTATTGCTGTGGGCCCAGTACCCCTCATTTTTAAGTGAGGTGCAGAGGGGCACCTTTCTCATCTATATGCAATGCATTTGGAATGGTATAGTGAATTATGTCTGGCAGATCCATTAGTTATGCCGGTTATATTAAAAGGATTGTCTCACTTCAGCAAATGGCATTTATCATGTAGAGAAAGTTAATACCAGGCACTTGCTAATGTATTCTGATTGTCCATATTGTCTCCTTTGCTGGCTGGATTCGTTTTTCCATCACATTATATGCTCCTCGTTTCCATGGTTACGACCACCGCTGCAGCACAGATATGAGGGGGCTGGGAGGGTAGCTACTGCCCGTGCGTGCCTATGCATGATCCCACAGTCACGGCCGCCGCTGTAGAATTGTAGGATGACCGTAACCCCTGGAACCAAGCCATGTATAATGCGAATGAAAAATATATGCAAAGGCTTTTGGAATGGTATAGTTAATTATATCTGACAAATCCATTAGTTATGCAGGTTGTATTAAAGGGGTCGTCTCACTTCAGTGAATGGCATTCATCACGCAGACAAAGTTAATACAAGGCACTTACTAATGTATTGTTATTATCCATATTGCCTCCTTTGCTGGCTGGATTCATTTTTCCATCATATTATATACTGCTCATTTCCATAGTTTACGACCACCGCTGCAGCACAGATATGAGGCGGCCGGGAGGGTAGCTACTGCGCATGCTTGCCTGTGCACACTCCCACGATCACGGCCGCCACTGTTGGATTGTAGGGTGAGCAAAGGAAGCAATATAGACAATCACAATACATTAGTAAGTGCCTTGTATTAACTTTCTCCACTTGATAAATGCCATTTCCTGAAGTGACACAACCCCTTTAAACCGATCAGCAGACATTTCTAAAGACAATACATGGTCAAATGTGCTGTATGTTTTGTGGTATTTAACGAGCTTTCAGAATTTCCCTTCCATGTTATTTTTTCTTTTTTTTCTTTTTTAACAAAAGGGGGTCTGAGACCTGTTAGTCAGTATTCAGGAGGAACTAGCAATTCTAAGGGAGCATTCACACTTGGCAGATTTTGTTCACAGTCAGGTCCATTCATTTGAATGGTGTTGTTTTGGAGGGAAGCTCATGGATTTCTGCAAACCCCATTCATGTGAAAGGAACTGATTTTCAGTCACAGAAGAATTTCGACAACAAAATCTGTCACTTCTAAAGGCACCCTAAATTCGAAGCCATTTTCTGGTTATGCGGGTATAATTTTTTTTCCCCTTTCCCTGCCAGGCTCTGCAACTTAATAATGCCCTTGTATCACTTTTTCTGTGTTACTCTGGAGTTAGGGAAAGTGGTAATGTGACTGCACCCTCTGAGGACACAAATTCCTCTGACATCATGACCAGGCCTTCCAACATCCCCTCTGTCAGAATCCCCACCTGAATAGTCATGATTTCAGACCTTGGAATGGACTGGTTGATGATCTCAATCCGCAAGTGGGATAGGCTGAGTCTACTTCTTGTTATAGCGAAGCTATATGGGAGGAAACATTAGGAGGAGACAGCAAAGGGGTGATGGAGGGTATAGTGGGCGGAGTTTCAGCCCAGGGAAATCTTGTAGCGCACAGCACTATGGGAAGTGTTGTGGCTGCAGCTCATCTACGCTTAGAACCTGGAAGTTCTGGATGTAAACAATGGAGCGCAGCAATAGCATGGAGGTTGAAGTGAAGACAGGCACACTATTATGCTCTGTAGGAGACCAGACAAGGCTTACACAATTAAATTACATTTTACAGTGAATTTTTCTAACAGGGAACCATACATACCATTGCAGACCTTAGGCTAGCCTAAGTCGAAGTCTATATTCTGCTGGTGCATACTTGGGCATCAAATTAGACAGTAAAATTATTTGCACTCGTTGGGACAAATTGGTACAAGGCTACCAATGATCACTTGTGTTCAGCTATGTAACGGGAGCAGTGGATCAGCACTGGTGCACAACAGACTTGATTAACTGTAATGGGGTTCATTGGGTTTTCCTTATTGTGCTCGTAGTTCTACCATGCAAAATAGGAGTAAAGGACATAATATGGCATATGGTTGAGGCCAGATGTTCAACATATATGTTGGAAACGTTTCCTGAAGTATATAGTGGATGTAGAGGAGAAAGTTCTGAACAGTCCTGTGACTTACAAATTTAGTCCTGTAGTGATGTCACATGGTTGCTTTACTCAGTAGCTTTAGCACATGTGTAATCTTATGACATCACTATGAAAAACATGTCGCCCACAGCTGCACTGTCAACGCCATCAAGTACTTAGTGTCTCGCTTTAAGTTAAGCAATATCTTTATAGCTTTTAAAACAATAACTTATTTTCTTTTCATGCAGCAAAAGATTAGAAAAATTACTTAGTTACGTGCCAATGAGTCACTCAGCATATCCCATGTTGTCATATTGTTCCATATGACTGAAGATAAACATGTATCTCAGTCATTATGTATATAGATTTTTGGTAAAGTTTCCGGCGAGCGTATATGTGAAATGTGGGTATTTTGTAGATCAGGAATAGCTGTTGCTGTGTGAGTTTTGCTTAAAAAAAAACTAAACAAAACACTGAGGTTCTTGTCAGCATGGTCACTCAATTTTGCAGGGGATTATGGATTTACCTTGTATTGAAAAACTTAATAACGTGCCTTTTAGGTGGGGGGAGTTACAATGTGAAGTTGTATATGTTTTTCACTTCCATCTGAACATCAGGAAATTTGCCCCACATTTTAACCACTTCCAGTCTGCCCATTGACTATAAACGTCCTGGTAGTGGATCTCTATCTATGAATGGACGTTTTAAAACGTCCTTGAGCTTTGCCCCCTGTGTGCAGCACCTGTACATAGAAGCTCAATGACTCAGCTGCCTCCTGACAGCCAAGAACATGGAGCTTTAACCTGAGACCTTTTTTCCTGGTCTCCAGGCTTTTGATCACTCTGACAAGCTGTCAAAGCCATCACAAATGCTTGTACTATCTCCCTCTCATTACTGCCGGTCACAGAGCAGTTTACAACCACATATGGGGTGTTTCTGCAAACTTCAGAATCAGGAAAATAAATATTCAGGTTTGATTTGCGGTTTACCCTTGCTATCTTATAGGAAAAATGAATTAAAAATTGAAAATCTGCAAAAAAAAATATTTATTTTTAAATTTCACCTCCCTTCTGTTTTAATTCTTGTGTGAAATCTATTTGTAAAAATCAGTTTGGATTACATTGGGGGCTGTAGTTTCTAAAATATGTTCATTTATGGGGAGTTTCTATAATTTAAGCCCCTCAAAGTCACTTTAGAACTGCAAAGGTCCTTTAAAATTAACTTTTGGAAATTTTCATGAAAATCTTAAAAATTACATCTAAAATTCGAAGCCTTCTAACGTCCTCAAGAAATAAAATTACATTTCCAAAATTATGCCAAAATAAAGTGGACATATGGTGAATGTTCATTAATAACAATTTTATTAGATATCCCTATGCAACTTAAAAGCAGAGAAATTAATATGTAAAAAATTGTGATTTTTTTCAAAATTTTCTGTAAATTTTGGATTTTTTTTTATAAATAAAGGTAAAATATATTGACTCAAATTTACCATTAACACATGGTACAGTACATTGTACAAGTACAATGTGTCACAAGAAAACAATCTATGAATGGCTTGGATAAGTAAAAGCGTTCCAAAGTTATTACCACATGAAGTGACACATGTCAGATTTGCAACATTAGGCCTGGTCAGGAAGGGGGTAAATGGCCCGGATGGGAAGTGGTTAATGTTAAACAGCTGTAATCTACGTAGTAGTAATCATTTGCATAAGTCGTATCTAGAAATATTGGAAGATTGTTCTCTTTTTAAATACGTCATTGTCATCGGAGAAATACTTTTTGTTTTCGGCTTGATTTGCGCTGTCAGCCCTGGAATAACCATAGATTCCCTGGGTTGGGTTGAGATGTCTTGTGATGGAGAATTGCTAACAAATGTGACTTGTGCTGTATGAAGCATTGTTCTTTTCTAGAGACATCGGACAGATACTGATGTTGTGCTCTTTGGTTATCTTTCAGTATCCAGAGAAAGCCCTATACACCCAGCTGTGTTTCTACCGATTTATCTTTGACTGGGATTATGCGCTGGAAAAGGTTGTTTCAGAGCAGGAAAAAGGTAAGAAAACATGAGGTCCATCAGTGATGAATTATTCAAGAACAAAGAACAAGTTCACACAAAAACTATTCTAAGAGAGTGCACTACTCTTATACATCCCTTACTGATATACAAGACAATCGGTATGAATAAAGGGATGGCTGGCCTGAAGTCACTTTGGAATCACAGCATGTAACAGTGTATTAGACTTAAAGGGGTTGTCTCACATCAAATACTAGTGGCACCTCTCTAGGATATGCCACCAGTGTCAGATAGGGACCCGCACCTATCTCTGGAAATGAGCTCCCAAAGTGAGCAAGTGCACACCACAAATGTGTAGCCGCCCTCCATTGATTTCTGTGGGAATGCTGAAAATAGCCAAGAACTGACTCTGCTAGTTCTTGCAGTTCCATAAATGTGAATCAAGCAGTGGCCGTGTTTTAGCAGTGTGCCCTCCATTCATTTTTATGAGAGTTCCAAAAGTAGCTGAGTGCGCTGCTTGGCTGTTTTCGGCACTCCCATAGGAATGTATAGAGCAGTGATTTTCAACCAGTGTGCCTCCAGCTGTTGCAAAACTACAACTCCCATCATGCCCAGGCAGCCTACAGCTATCAGCCTACAGAAGGGCATGGTGGGAGTTGTAGTTTTGCAACAGCTGGAGGCACACTGGTTGAAAATCACTGGTATAGAGGGTGGCTGTGCATGCACCGTGCGCTCCCCTTCACTTTGGGCACATCGTTCTCGAGACAATAAGCAACCAATGTTTGAGGTGAGACAACCCCCTTTAAATACCCACAATAGCAGTCTCTGCACTAAATGATACTGTCAGCATTCTGAGGCAACCCTTCTAATCACACAGACTTGTTCTCTGGCCAGCAGGCGTGTAGGGTGTGTGCTTAAAATATAATGAATTGAATTCACTTAGTGGATGTTTTGCAACCTAAACTGGCATATTCCAATCAATTGGTGGGTTATGTATTTGAGACCTCTATGAGGAATTCCATGTGGATAGCGAATAGGTCATATGGCCAGGATTTGTCGTCATGAGACAACACTTTTAAGGATCTCTAATTTTTACATTTCAGAATGCTTTTAAGATCGCTGCAGTGATTACCCATGTCGTTGTTTACAGATAAATCATGATACATTTGAGTTTCACTGTAAAAACCATGTGAGCAATTCCCGTATTGCAAAACCACAGAAATCACGGCTTTTACTCGCCTTCCATCTGTCACATACTACAGATTAGAACATGTAAATGATGGTGGATACAACTCCTCTGCCATTTGTCAGCAGCTGTTTTTATTAAAATGGTCCTTCTTGTTACTAGTTAAAGATTCCTCTCTTCATTCTCTAAAAGAAAAGGGAGTAACAAAGTGCGAGTACTTTTCCATGACTCCTGTTTATCTCACTACAGAGCCTGCTTGTTCATCAGTGGCAAGGCTTAAAGGCTATGTACACCTTTGGAGGTAATTTTTGTTTGATTGCATTTTACTCATTTTTGGCTAAAAACATATTTTCCATTGGCCTTTATTAAAAATATTGAGCCATTCTGTCACAAAGTGTTAACTGTTTTTTCTAACTGTGTGACTGCTACTTTCACTTTGTGACGGTCATCTAATAGCCATTATCTCTAAACACTTATTTAAGCCAAATTCTTATCAGTAAGATAAGGATTGAGCTTTAATGAGTGTTTATAATGTGAGAGAGCAGAGATAAGGAGTCTGTTTGCTCCCCAGATGACGGAAAAGACAAAAGTCCACATGCTGCTACTACAGCATCTCAGCTCTGTACACAAAAAAGGATAACATATTGTTAATAAAGACCAATTGAAAAAATGTTTTTTAGCTCAAAGTACGTACAGTGCAAATGTGTACATAATCTTTAAAACTCTTCTGGATCTTGATCTGTGGGGGCTACTGAGTGGACCTCCACCAATGCTTTATGGCGTCATGAAATACTCTCATTTGCTCTTTTTTCATATAGAAACTCAAATAGTTTCACCTGTATGAAATTCTCGTGTCTGTAATATGCCTAATAGCCTAATCCTATACTTTTTATGCTTAAAGAAAATCTGGTTTACATTTTGTGCCATAATTATCTCTGTCGCTTACGTAACAGCTGAATGAGTTAATCGCATACTCCCCCAGCAACACCTCCTTTTATTTATACTGTTATTTTAGGTTTTAAAGGGATTTAATTGCATAGTGCAGAATCTCTAGCCTTTCTCACCTGCATACAAACTTTTTAGCATTGCATATGTAGACTAAATGGTAAGTAAAGAATTCTGGGTAATGTCACGCAGGCTCTAGCTAGTAGTCAGTGGGTATGCCCAGAGGAGTGATATAAATACATGGCAACCTCAAAGCGCAGGCATTGTGCTAAAAAATGTTTCATGTTACAAATGACCACCTTTTAACAAACACATGAAATTATACCTGTGGTAGATACATATACATGTGTTTGGTTCCTAAATGAAGTAAATACACATGTTAATGGCAGCTTATTGTTAAGATGATTTGTGCCTGCCAAGAATCCGACTGTCAAACGTGTATCAGAATGTTTTCCGATCTTAAATAATTTAGCTCTGAATATAATTATGTAATTATTTTGACATAAAACATAACATAGTATCTCCACTTATCTTGAATCAGACTTTTAATCTGAACACTAAAGACATACAAATATGACTGATTGAATGACAGCACAGTTTCTATTTACACAATAGAAATAAGTCTTCTCCGTTTCAGAAGTGGTTCTTAACCCATTTGCTGCTGATGTAAGTGGAAAATGTTGCATTTTGACCCTGTTGGCATTTTGAGTGTCCTGGGTCTTCTGTTTCTTCTTAAGGGGATGATGTAAAGTTTGGCAACCACTGAATGTTTTGTGGAGCATATGCTGTAACAGGCCTTTGTGTATCCATGGTTACAGACTACAAACAAACCCTGTATTTAGTCTGAGAACACAGTGATTTGTAGAGGCCTTTTTACATGGCCCAATGGACAGGCAAATATCTGGAACGATCCCCAATGTTCCCAAAAATTGCCCCATTGTGAACAGAGGTGAGCATTTATGTGCAGCAATCTTCTGCTCTGTTTGGGGAAGAATGATCACCAATGCGATTGTTCATCCCTCATGCAGATGCATTATTGCTGGACAGAAGATCACGGTTTACACAGGATGATATGCTGCCCGGAGGTGATGATTTTATGTGCCACCAAAACATGCAGTCTCCCAATGAACTAGCATTTGTTCCTTCATCCAATGACTGGTGGGTGTCATATCTACATGGGGCGATTGAATTCGCTTATCCTCAATAATTGCCAGCTGAAGGCGTCTGTGTTGGTCCCTTGCTCATATATGCCCACGTAGCTGAGAAAATGTTTTAATATATGGAAATGAGCCTCTAGATGTAACCGAAGCGTTGCTGGTACACCTAAAGGCTCTGCGTGCTCTGCAGCTGCTGTACCTTCTACACCTTAGTTGACAGGGCCAGACGTTATGATGATTTCACTGTCTGGCCCTTTCAATGAAACATGCAACAGGTCAGCCAGTTTCATGGGTACAAATATACTGGTTTCAAGAGGTAACTGGAAAACTCAGGGTATCAACCTGTAATAAGGAAGCAATTATTACTATCTTAACAGATCCTGTACTGCCACTCTTGTTGCAGCGGTGAAGTCGACAGCACATGACCACTGCAGTCAATCACTTTCCACGTCGGTTCAATCCAGAACTGATTCATGGGAACAGGGAGCCTGTAGTAAGATAGGAGCCTATTAGTCAGTATTTTTCAGCCAACTTTTCAAAAAGGGGCATATATTCGAAGATTGGCATTACATACATTTTTTTAAATTACTGAATAGGTAATCAGTATCTGATCAGCGAGGGTCCAGCACCCAGGACCTCCGCTGATCAGCGAGCTAAGCGAAAGCCGTGGCACTGCTGCGAGCACCACTGCCTTCTCAAACAACTGATCAGCAGGGGCCCAGGTGTCGGACCCCCACTGATCAGATACTAATGACGTATCCAGAAGTAGCAAACTGACAAACAAAAAAGTGAGTATACAAGTCATATAACAGCCAGATATGGTGGTATTCCTCATGTACACAATAGCTTATTCTGGAAAGACAGGTATGCTTAAAAGTGGTTTTCCGTCCTATTATGTTGATCCAACATTCTGCACAAGCTGATTGTCCAGTTGTCGGACCCCCACCGATCAGATATTGATGGCTTGAGGATAGGCGATCAATGTAAAGACTGCAAAACCCATTTAAAGGTTTAATTTCTATACATGAAGTTTGATTCTTTTTAACAAATGTATCCTCTTCATATTTCTACGTGGTAATAGGATTAAAAAAATAATTAACAATTGACTTTAAAGACAAAGCGAATTACTGAAGATTAAACAGATCTTTCTACGGTTATTCCTTTATTTTATTTTTAAGAGCCATTTCGATCGTGTCTGGTATTCTTTGTTCCTGGTGATTTGAAATTAAAATGCAAGTATCCAGTCAGGCTGATTACATTTTATGCCTTGTATAAATGCTATATACTTCCACATCAGTGAAAATTTTGTGTGATTGTAACTCAACCTTGATCTGTTCCAAAGGTCACCTGTAATTGATGTGTAATAGGTTCCTATTCACTTCTTCATGATATGTGAAAGTCTACGTTTAGTCTGTACTTTTGTTGGCCATTGTTTGGATCAGCCACTCATTTAATGTGTTTGGGCTGCAAGATTTAATAATCTGTTGACTTCATCTAAACAATTCATTCTTATCTATACAGTGAATCTGATCATTAAGCATAAGCTTAGGGCAAGGACCTCAAAGGTAGTGTTTTCCGAAATACTGCCTGTACCACGAGCCACACAAGAAAGGCAGCGGGAGATTAGGGAGGTAAACAAGTGGCTCAAGAACTGGTGTAGGAAGGAGGGATTTGGGTTCTTGGAGAACTGGGCTGACTTCTCTGTCGGCTACAGGCTCTACCGTAGGGATGGTCTGCACCTCAATGGGGAAGGAGCAGCTGTTTTGGGGTAGAAGATGGCTAGAAGGCTGGAGGAGTGTTTAAACTAGGGACTGGGGGGAGGTTAACTACATTATAGGAGGGGAAGATAGTGCAGATAGAGACCTGGGGCAAGGTAATGGAACTGGGGGAGGAATGGAAGGAGGAACTAGAACAGATCAGAAGGAAAGGTGTAGGGTAAAAAATATACATAAACCTCTTAATTGTATGCACACTAATGCCAGAAGCCTGACTAATAAAACTGGTGAACTTAATTAGTGATGTGTGAGGAGAACTATGACATAGTGGGAGTAACTGAGACATGGCTGGATGATAGATATGACTGGGCAGTTAACGTACAGGTTTACAGTCTGTTTAGAAAGGATCGCCAAAACCGGAGAGGGGGAGGGGTCTGCCTTCATGTAAAGTCCTGTCTAAAGCCCACACTCCGGGAAGATATAAGTGAGGGACATGAAGATGGGGGTCACTGTGGGTAGAAATAAATGGAGCCAAAAACAATAATAAAATACTAATAGGAGTTTATTATAAACCACCTAATATACAAGAGTCCACAGAAAATCTACTTCTAAACGAAATAGACGAGGCGGCAAATCATAATGAGGTCGTTATTATGGGGGACTTCAACTACCCAGATATAGACTGGGAAACTGAAACCTGTACATCTCATAAAGGAAACAGGTTCTTGACAATAACCAAAGACAATTACCTTTCCCAACTGGTTCAGGACCCAACTAGAGGGACGGCCATACTGGACTTGGTATTAACCAATAGACCTGACAGAACAACAGATGTGCAGGTTGGGGGACACCTGGGAAATAGTGACCATAAAATAATAACCTTCCAATTGTCATTCAAAAGAGTGTTTCTTCAGGGAGGAACAAAAATAACAAACTTCAAAAAAGCAAAATTTATCCAACTAAGATAGGCCTAACTAACTGGGACAAAGTCCTCAAAAATGAAAATACAGCCACAAAATGGGATATTTTTAAAAGCATCCTAATATCTAATTGTCAGAGGTACATACCTTATGGGAATAAAAGGTTAAGGAACAAGAAAAAACCAATGTGGATAAATAGAACTGTAAAGAAAGCAATAAATGACAAAAAGAAAGCATTTAAATCACTAAAACAGGAGGGTGGCATTGAAAAACTATAAGGAAAAAAATAGAATATGTAAAAAACAAATAAAAACAGCCAAACTAGAGACCGAGAGATTAATCGCCAAAGAAAGTAAAACTAACACTAAAATGTTCTTCAATTATATAAATGGTAAAAAGCATAAACCTGAAGGTGTCGGCCCCTTACAGAGTAATGAGGGGGGAGTTGCAGAGAGCGATGAGGAGAAAGCAAAGCTACATAATATCTTTTTCTCCACTGTATTCACTGAGGAAAATAAACTGTAATATAGAATATAAAAGTAAATTCCCCATTAAAAGTGCCCTGTCTGACCCAGGAAGAAGTAGAGCGACGTCTTAAAAAGATTAAAATGGACAAATCGTCAGGACCGGATGGCATACACCCCCGTATCCTAAGAGAATTAAGTAATGTCATCGCCAGACCCTTATTTCTGATATTTAAGGACTCTATACTGACAGGGAGTGTTCCACAGGATTGGCGCATAGCAAATGTGGTGCCAATATTCAAAAAGGGTCCAAAAACAGAGCCCAGGAACGATAGGCCGGTAAGTTTAACATCTGTCATGGGTAAACTGTTTGAGGATTTTCTAAGAGATGCTATCTTGGAGTACCTTAATGAAAATAAGCAAATAACTCCATATCAGCATGGCTTCATGAGGGATCGGTCATGTCAAACTAATTTGATCAGTTTCTATGAGGAGGTAAGTTCCAGACTGGACCGCGGCGAATCAATGGATGTCGTATATCTGGACTTCTCCAAAGCATTTGACACTGTACCGCATAAAAGGTTAGTATATAAAATGAGAATGCTTGGACTGGGAGAAATTGTCTGTATGTGGGTAAGTAACTGGCTCAGTCATAGAAAGCAGAGGGTGGTTATTAATGGTACACACTCAGATTGGGTCACTGTCACTAGTGGGGTACCACAGGGGTCAGTATTGGGCCCTATTCTCTTTAATGTATTTATTAAAGATCTTGTAGAAGGCTTGCACAGTAAAATATCAATTTTTGCAGATGACACTAAACTGTGTAAAGTAATTAACACAGAAGAGGACAGTATACTGCTACAGATGGATCTGGATAGATTGGAGGCTTGGGCAGAGAAGTGGGAGATGAGGTTTAACACTGACAAATGTAAAGTTATGCATATGGGAAGGAATAATGCAAGTCACCAGTACATACTAAATGGCAAAACACTGGGTAACACTGACATGGAAAAGGACTTACGAATTTTAGTAAACAGCAAACTAAGCTGTAGAAACCAGTGTCACAGAGCTGCTGCCAAGGCCAATAAGATAATGGGTTGCATCAAAAGGGACATAGATGCCCATGATGAGAACATAGTCCTGCCACTTTACAAATCACTAGTCAGGCCACACATGGAGTACTGTGTACAGTTCTGGGCTCCTGTGAACAAGGCAGACATAGCAGAGCTGGAGAGGGTTCAGAGGAGGGCAACTAAAGTAATAACTGGAATGGGTGGACTACAGTACCCAGAAATATTATCAAAATTAGGGTTATTTACTTTAGAAAAAAGACGACTGAGGGGAGATCTAATAACTATGTATAAATATATCAGGGGTTAGTACAGAGATCTCTCCCATGATCTATTTATCCCCAGGACTGTGACTGTGAAGAGGGGACATCCTCTGCGTCTGGAGGAAAGAAGGTTTGTACACAAACATAGAAGAGGATTCTTTACTGTAAGAGCAGTAAGACTATGGAACTCTCTGCCTGAGGAGGTGGTGATGGTAAGTTCACTAAAAGAGTTCAAGAGGGGCCTGGATGTATTTCTGGAGGCTAATAATATTACAGGTTATAGTTACTAGAGATGGGTCGTTGATCCAGGGAGTTATTCTGATTGCCTGATTTGAGTTGGGAAGGAATTTTTTCCCCTAAAGTGGGGAAAATTGGCTTCTACCTCACAGGGGTTTTTGCCTTCCTCTGGATCAACTTGTAGGATAACAGGCCGAACTGGATGGACAGATGTCTTTTTTCGGCCTTATAAACTATGTTACTATGTATTAATACCACTCTATAACTAAGCTTCATTGATATACCGTATTTCTCGTTTTATAAGACGCACCTGATGACACCTAGTGCATCTCATAAAGCGAAAAATATGGTACATATTTTTTTTGTTTCATTTTCTACCTCAGATTAAGGTATAAGCTATAGAATTTCCTTAGAATTTCTGTATTCATTACAGGCATCCTTGAAACAAATCACATTTTCTCACTTGCGTTTTGTAGGACTTCTTTACAGAATGAACACTAAAGAAAGCAGAGGATCAATGTAGATATTAAGGAACTGTTAAGGCCCCTTTACACTGCCTGATGTTCTTGCAGATGATCACTAACATTGTAAATACACATTGCCGTTGGTCTCCCTTTGCTCCTCTTGGAAGGCTTTCTACAAGATTATAGACTGAGTCTGTGGGAACTTTTGCCCATTTACCCAGAAGAGCATTTGTCAAGTCAGACACTGATGTTTGGCGAGAAGTCCTAGCCAGGGGCGGACTGGCCATAGACCTTACAGGTAAATTTCCCGGTGGGCCGATGCCCAGGGGGCCGCCTGGGCCCTCCTCACGGCCGACCAGTGGAAGTTTTTGGGGATGTATTTTGAGCTGCTGGCAGTATTTTGTGATGGACTGTGGTATTTGGCTTTGTTGGGGTGGTATAATGTGCCACAATATGGTATTGATGGCCCTGCCTTCCAACAATTTGGACCTGACTTCAAAATGGGGCCACTTTTAGTATTTTTTCCAGGGCCACTTTAGGTTCCCAGTCCGCCCCTGGTCCTAGCTCATAGTCTCCGTTTCAGTTCATCCTAAAGGTGTACTATGGGGTTGAGGTCAGAGCTTTGTGAGGCCATTCATCTTCTTCCAAACCAAATTCACCCAACCATACCTTTACAGACCTTGCTTTGTGCATTGCGGTACAATCATGATGAAACAAAAAAGGGCCTTCCCAAACTGTTCCCACAAAGTTGAATTCATACAGTTGTCTAAAATGTCTTGGTATGCTGAAGCTTTAAGATTTCCATTCACAGGAGCTAAGGGGCCTAGGGCAACCCCTGGAAAACAGCCCCATAGCATGCCTGAGAAGAATGATTCGTCCTCCACAGAACATGTTTCCACTGCTCCACAATCCATTGGTGGTGTACTTTACACCACTCCATCCACAGTTGCCACTCGGCAGCCTCAATCTGTAACTTTACATGGTCTGTCACTTCATGGCTGAGTTGCTGTGGTACCTAAATGCTTCCACTTTACAATAAGGCTAGTTTCAAACTGCCGGCATAGTTCAGTCAGGCTGTTCTGGCAGAGAACAGCCTGTCAGAGCTATGTTGGTCTGGCATTGGTGAACGTTACAGGAATTCCCGCCGACCCCGTTGACTATAATAGGGTCCAGCGGAAATCCAGTTGCTACCCGGCAAATATGCCAGAATTCATCCAGACAAATAGCACTGCACGCAGACAGACAAATACTGCAGCAAACAACGGTATTTGTCCGGCTGAATCCTGTCTCATTTGCTGGGTTAGTGCCAGGATCTCCACAGGACCACATTATAGTCAATGGGGCTGGCGGGCATAACACTAACATGTGGCAGTTCTCTGCATGAACTATGACTGCTGTGTGAAACTAGTCTTATACTAATAATTGTTAATCGTTGAGTATCTTGGAAGGAAGAAATGACTCAAACTCTTATTTCAGTATCGCACTCAAATTCACTGACCTCTTTAGAATGAACCATTGTTATACTAATGTTTGTAAAGGCCGGCTGCATGTCTAGGGGCTTGATTTTCTACACATCTGTGGCAGTAGGACTGGTGGAAACACTTGAAGGTGGGTCTCAATACTTTTGGTCTTGTATATAATGGATGCCTCAGACTACACTGGAAAAAAAAAAATCAGTCCCCAGATCAGATAGAAGAAGATATACTTCTGTGGTCTCTTCTTCCCGCCCCTTGTCTTCTCCGCTGCTGCACTCCTTCTTTGCCCCATGTCACCCTGCAGACGAACGTCCTGATGCCTGTCGTCATAGTGTTCTATGCATAGCTCCACATCAGGATATTTCGTAGGCCTAGGTCAGGGTATCCATTTCAGTTTCCCAACTGGAATGTCATAGCGCCCCAAGTGTATTCTGACGGTAACCTAGTGTGTCTGTGATGTATAGTAATATCAGCCTGATGGAATTAATGACCCTTTTTTTATTATTATTATACTATTATTTTACCTAAATGTGTTTACAGACCATATGGCAGCATGAAGACTGTGAAGGCTTTGTCAAGTTCAAACTGTGTAATGGAAATAGTTTAGTATTAATAATGTATGTCATCAGTGCTGTGTTTCCACATTTATTATTTTAGTTATTAGGTTGATTTGCTGGGTCCTAGTTATTTCTCTGTTCACATGCTTAATTTATCTGTAGTGATTGTAGCCATAGGTTCTGCTACTAGGTAGTTGAAAAGTCATCAAAATGCAATAAGTGAGAGTTTCTTTGTCTACATTTCAACCCCTTTCATTTGCCCCTAAGCAAATGCACTCAGGTTGCTCTTGAGCCATACTACAGAAAAAGGAGATGCTCCAAGGGAAGATTGGCAGCCTTAATTTCTTTGATATGTGCAATCACAGGCCATGTTAAATTCAGAGCTGCTTGTCCAATCAAGGATTCAACATAGGAGAGAGGGAGTAACAAGCCGGCTGCACACTATAATAAAGAAATCTGTTGATTGAAAACAGTTTGTAGATTTTGGAAATGATAGGGGATGTAATTGGTAAGAAAGAAATGGATTGGGCTTGATAAATAATGGGAAATAGAGCATATATTGTTCCAACGATAATGCTAACTCAATTTAGTAATGCTTTGGGCCCAAATTTTATATACATTTGTTTCAGCTTTGCAGACCGGTTGTTATATCTAGGGCGTCATTACTAAATTGTAATTGCCAGTCAGTGGCCTTCAGAGGTTCAGAATGTGTCCATGACTTAATATGGAGAATACAGCAATGAAAATTGCAGGCTTGGCGTCTCTAATCCAGTGCACTTTCATTTCATTTTACATCTTGTTTAGTGATGTTAAAGGTATAGAGCAGGGGTAGGGAACCTCCGGCTCTCCAGCTGTTGTGAAACTACAATTCCCAGCATGCTTCATTCATTTCTATGAGAGTTCTTAGAAGAGCAGAGCGAGTATGCTTGCTGGGAGTTGTAGTTTCACAACAGCTGGAGAGCCGGAGGTTCCCTACCCCTGGTTATAGAGCATACTATGGACTTGGAAATCCTTAAAGCAGTGTTGTGATAGATCTTGTGTAGTCAAAATCTTGTTAGGAACATAGAAGTACAAGAACTGATCTTAAAGGGACACTACTATAAAAA
This sequence comes from Rhinella marina, assembly GCA_900303285.1. Lineage (NCBI taxonomy): Eukaryota > Metazoa > Chordata > Amphibia > Anura > Bufonidae > Rhinella > Rhinella marina. The sequence goes on from ONZH01008403.1 coordinate 242,008, forward strand.
AAAAAATAATAATTTAATCGCTCTAACAGCCTATATTTGAATATTCTAGTTACGGTAATTTCCTTTACAGAAAACAGGTGGATGGTTTCTCGATATGATATTTAGAAGTCAGTCCATGGATTCTACTTCCTGTCCTGATTCTTAACTTCCTCCTTTGAGTGAACATTTAGCACGGCATACAGCCTCTCTTAACTTACTGAGACCGTACTGTGGTCAGAGAGGGAAGGGGATGAGTTATTCAGAACATACACTGATGAAGATGCCCACAGAAGAGCATTCCAATTTATCTGTGCTTATCAAGAGAGCAATCGAATGGTCATACTGTTATCCTAATTCTAACAATCTATTATACTAACAGATAACATCTTCCCGTCACAGTAGCTGTAACCTAAACAATAAGCTACTTATCAATATAGGAGTTTGTATTTTATGTTTAATTTTCAATGATAAAGTACTACTGAACTGTAAAAAATCCAAAGAGTTCTTCAAATAGTTTTCTAGGAATGTGAAGTGTAAAAAAAAAATACCCTTTTCTGATGAAGGTGTACCTTTAAAGAACATGGCTGTGGTCTCATCTATGCGTGTAGAATAGCTCCCTAGTATATAAAAAAAAGGGGGGGGAAGGAGTCGTGGAAGTTAAATATTTATGGCCAGAATAGATAACAGATATCAGATTGGTGGTGGTCCAGCTCTTCGCACCCACTCCAATCATCTCTTTAAAAAGGCTGCAACGTTCTGGTGAGAACTGTGCTGCTCCCCTTTACCCCAGTAGCAAAACAAGCAAGCGCTATTCATTGTATAGTGGTCATGCTTGGTATTGCAGCCCAGGTCTATTCACTTCAGTGGGACTAAGCTGTAAATAAGCCATACTACCAATGAACTTGTCGCTGGCCTAAGAGTGCCACAGCCTCTTCAAACAGCTAATCGGCAGAGGTGTTGGGAGTCAAACCGCCACCCATCCTGACGACAGGCCTTCGATACTTCTGGAAAACTCCATTAAATGTTTCTCTTACTCATTGGTAATATTGTGTGTAGTTTATATGCATTGGAGACAGCTGTGTTATTGTCTTTTGAGAGTCAAAATAATGGCCACCCTACCATTCAGTGGACTCAATCTAGTAAGCATAGTATCAAATGGCGCATTATCTAGATACTGTATTTGGTTAGACCCTCCCACTTATTTATTGTTGCTTAAAGCAACTGTAATTATAACAAAGTGATGAAGGCCATCATGCATTCTCAGCCTGGATCCCCAGAGCCATTGGCAGAGATATCTTTTGCTTGTTCTAATCAGTAGTTTTGACACGTATTGTCAGCGTGGAATCGCCCATACTATTGTACCAACCCTTTATATTAGCCACATAGCTGTTTCCATTAAATAATTCCACTCATATAGTAGTGCCAACACAATAGATAACCATGAAATTGTGCCAGCCCAATTAGCACGCATAGAAATGTGTCAACCGCATTGCTTTTGTACTACAGTGGTCTAATCTTCCCCATTGCACCGACTGAGCAGGCAATTATCGGGAAGGAATCGTTCTTTTCTGATAATTGACTAATCTTCAGTGGAGGTGAGAGCTGCATTTACATGAGGCGATCACTTCCACTGTATAGGATAGAGTGATGGCTGGTGCAATTCCTTGTCCTAAAGATTCATTGTTTCTGGACAGCAGATTGCTGTTTACACAGGACAGTCTACTGCCTAGAACAATGATTTATGTGTCTTCATAAATGTTCCTTCATAAATATTCAGCTGATAAACGAGGGTTTGCTTGGGTGATTGGTGGTATCTTTACACAAGTCAGTTATCGGGAATGAGTGTTCCTGATAATAGTCCTGAGTAATGTCCTTACTCTTGGAACAGCAATCTGCATTTGAGCAGTTCCATTGGTAAAGGTATCCACTAGCGATAAGCCAGGAGAGTATTACGATGAGCATCACCCATGGTCACCACCTTTGGTGTATACTATTTTCAAGAAGACTTCTCATTTCTTCAATATTGGAGCTGCAATATAAAACATTTAGGGGGAATTTATCAGAAGGGAAATATTTGAAGTCCGTTTTGCACTAGAGTCTGCACTAGCGTACTTTATGCCATATTTCTCTAATGTCTCGTGTTTGATAAATTTGTCTTTTGTCTAGAAAAGCTACTCCAGTTTCCCTACTCCACCCTGCTACTGAAGTGAGATTGACACTTTTTTTGCAACTTTTTAAAAAGTCTCAATTATAAATCTGGAGTGAAACTCCTTAACATAGCTAACGTGAGTGGTGTAAAATAAAATAAAAAATGTTTAAAAAATTTGCGCAAATAAGTTCAAAAAGTTGCAAAAGCCCTATATAGCGCTTTTTTGAAGCCAGAATTATGGAGTGAAGCTATGATAAATCTGCTCTGTCTTTTTAACCCACTGGGATTGGCTAACCATCTAAGGCTGGCTTGACATGAGCGTGAAACAGATCCGTCTGCAACAGCCTGCTGGATCCTCCCCTGCCAGACGCAACTGTGCGCTGCCGGGTCTGTTTCACGCATTTGTCAAACAAGCCTAATGTGAATGGTGCTGTCCAGACTTTCCTGTATCCTCCCCACCGTAAGTTGAGAGTAACGCCTCGTGCACACAACCATAGTTTCTGTCCACGTCCAGTGCAAATTGTTGCGGATCAGATGCACCATTCCATTCATTTCAGTGGGGTACTGTTTGCATCTGCACGTCCATACTGTGGCCCCACAGAAAAAAAAATAGAACAGGTCCTATCAGTCCAAACAGTGTCCTGCACTCGGCAGGGATGTGTGTTTTTCATATCTGAATTTATGGGCTGCAATACACTTACGGTCGTGTGCATGAGCCTTAACCACTTCCCGTCCACCCATTGACTATAAACGTCCGGGAAGTGGTTACTTATCTCTGAATGGACGTTTCTGAACGTCCATTCAGAGATAGCAGCTGCACGCTAATCGTGCAGCTGCACAGTGGGGTACCTGCTGTCACTGACAACAGGGTACCCCAAAGAGAAGGCAGGGACCACTCACCGAGCGCTGTGTATACAGATCAGGAAGCGCTATGTGCGCTTCCTGTTCCGGCGGGGCCGGGAGCGTGCAGGAGCTGCCGGGTCTCTCATAGACCCGATCAGCCCTGCACTGAGGCTGTACAGCATAGTATTATGCTGTACAGCCTCTCTGGGGATGAATTTCCACTGTAACTGGGGCTACTATGTCAGCCCCAGTTACAGGAGAAATCAATAGTAAAAAAAAAAAAGTTAAAGGGGTTGTCCGGGTTCAGAGCTGAACCCGGACATACCTTTAAATTCACCCAGGCAGCCCGCCTGAACAGGGCATCGGAGCATTCTATGCTCCGATGCCCTCCTTTGCCCTGCGCTAATTAACGCAGGGCAAAGGCATTTAGCCTGGTTCCGGTGACGTACCGGGCTCTGCCAGGCGGAGGCTTCCGCCTGGCAGTGAGCCCGGTGACGTCACCGGCGCTGATGGGCGGGCTTTAGCGCTGCCCTAGCCAGTAAAACGGCTAGGGCAGCGCTAAAGCCGGCCCATTACAGCCGGTGACGTCACAGAACTCACTGCCGGGCGGAAGCGTCCGCCCGGCAGTGTGTTATGTAAACAAAAGAGCCCTTGCCCTGCGCGATCCAGCGCAGGGCAAGGGAGGGCATCGGAGCATGAGATGCTCCGATGCCCTGTTCAGGCGGGCTGCCTGGGTGAATATAAGGGTATGTCCGGGTTCAGCTCTGAACCCGGACAACCCCTTTAAATGTCCCCCAGAGGTCTTGTATGACCTTATGGGGGACACAAAGTGTAGAAAAAAAATAATAAAAAAAAGTATTATAAAAAATAAAAAAATCACATATAAAAAATTATTTCCCCCCAAATATGTCATTAAAAAATGTTACAAATTAAATAAAATAGACATATTTGATAACGACAGGCTCTATAAAAATATCACATGATATACCCCATCAAGTGAACAGCGTAAAAAAAAAATCTAATAAAAATTATGGCAAAACAGCTTTTTTTTTTGTCGCCTCACCTACCAAAAAACATATCAATCAGTCGTATGCATCCCAAAATAGTAGCAATAAAAACGTCACCTCATCCCGCAAAAAATGAGCCCCACACAAAATCATAGCCAGAAAAATGGAAAAAAATATGGCTCTTAAAAAAAATTGCAACACAAAAACATGATTTTTTTTTTCTAAAAATGCTCTTATTGAGTAAAACGTAAAAAAATAAAAATAAAACATAGACATATTTGGTATTGTTGCGTCCGTAACAACTGGCTCTACAAAAATATCACATAATCTACCCCATCAAGTGAACGGTGTAAAAAAAAATATTGAAAAATGCCCCTAAACTGCTTTTTTTGTGACTTAGGCTACTTTCACACTAGCGTTTTAAAATTCCGGTATTGAGTTCCGTCATAGGGGCTCAATACCGGAATAAAACGCTTCAGTTTTGTCCCCATTCATTGTCAATGGGGACAAAACTGAACTGAAGACAACGGAATGCTCCTGAAAGCATTCCGTTCCGTCTTCAGACCGGAGAACAAACCGCAGCATGCTGCGGTTTGCTCTCCGGTCCAGGCATCCGCACCAAGACGGATCCGGAATGACCCCCAATGCAAGTCAATGGGGGTGGATCCGTCTGGTGTGACCATAATGGTAACCGGATCCGCCCTCCATTGACTTTCAATGAAGTCCATTACGGATCCGGGTACACATAGACACATACAGACATAAACATACACACACATAAAGACATACAAACACACATACATACTTACATGCTCCCCGGCAGGTCTTCGGAGCGTCAGGACGGCTCACACAGGTCAGGATTCCCCACAGCGCCCTCTGCTGGGCGCCTGGTGGAATCGTCAGATGACGATTCCACCAGGCGCCCAGCAGAGGGCGCTGTGGGGAATCGTGACCTGTGTGAGCCGTCCTGACGCTCCGAAGACCTGCCGGGGAGCATGTAAGTATGTATGTGTGTTTGTATGTCTATATGTGTGTGTATGTGTATGTATATGTATGTACTGTGTGACATGTGTGGGGCCGGAGCGCGGTTCCGGCTCCACACATGTCACTGCGGCAGGCCTGATCCGGCAGCACCCTTCACCTGCCGGATCAGGCCTGCCGCCAGTGTGAAAGTAGCCTTAACCTCCCAAAAATAAGATTAAAAAATGATCAGAAAGCCGGATGTACCCCAAAATGATGCCAATAAAAAGCACAGCTTGTCCCTCAAAAAATAAGCGCTCACGCAGCTCAGTCCACAAAAAAATTAAATTATCACGCTTAAAAACCATGACAAAAAATTCCATGTTAGAAAATGCAGATGCTGCTCCTCCCCTTCTGAGCCCTGCCGTATCTCCAAATAACAGTTTACGACCACATGTGGGGTGTTTCTGCAAACTGCAGAATCGGGGTAATAAATATTGAGTTTTGTTTTGTTGTTAACTAGAGATGAGTGAATGTGCTCATAACGAGCACTGTAGCGCTCGGCTCCCCTGCGAACGAATGCCCGCAGGCATTGCGGATCCGTCCTCAGCTGCATGTAAGTCAATGGGGACGGATCCGTTTGGTATGACACTCGTACCAAACGGATCCGTCCCCACTGACTTTGTCGGGTGATGAGGACGGATCAGTTTTGTATGAGTGTCATACCAAACGATCCGTCTCCATTGACTTACACACAGCTGAGGACGGATCCACAATGCCTGCGGGCATTGCGCAGGGGAGCCGAGCGCTACAGTGCTCGTAACGAGCACGTTCGCTCATCTCTATTGTTAACCCTTGATGTGTTACAGGAAAAAAATGATTAAAATGGAAAATCTGCAAAAAAAAGTGAAATTTTGAAATTTCCCATCTATTTTTGAATAGTTTTGAATAGTTTGAGGGGTGTAGTTTCTAAAATGGGGTCATTTATTGGTGGTTTTTATTATGTAACCCTCACAAACTGACTTCAGAACTGAACTGGTCCTTAAAAAAGTTGATTTTGCAAATTTGCAAAAATTGCGTCTAAAATTCTAAACCTTCTACTGTCCTAAAAAATCAAAATGACACTGCCAAAATTATGCCAACATAAAGTAGACATATGGGGAATGTCAATTAATGAGTATTTTAAGGGGTTATCACTATCTGTCTTAAAAGCAGAGAGATTCAAATTTAGAAAACAGTGAATTCTTTCAAATTTTCGTTAACTTTTGGATTTTTTTATGAATAAAGGTAAAACATATCGACTCAAATTTACCATTAACTTGAAGTACAATGTGTCACGAGAAAACAGTCTCAGAATCGCTTGGATAAGTAAAAGCGTTTCAAAGTTATTACCACATGAAGTGACACATGTCAGATTTGCAAAATTAGGCCTGGTCAGGAAGGGGGTAAGTGGCCCAGATCTGAAGTGGTTAACAAAGATCTGACTATTTTATGACGCTGGATCCTTTGTCAGAGGAGATAATCCTTTGGCAGATGCTTACCTCCTCTCTCCACATTTGAACACATTCACACTCTGCCAGGATGGGGTTGGGGGACTGTTCACCGATCAGTGTTTTTTAAAAGGTTTTATACATCAAAAAGATATCACATTGTGAAACCAGACCAGTCAGATCATGCCAGTATGAGACAGTTATGGTAGGAAAGTGTCAACCTGCCACTCAACGGTCAGATGAGTTGACTGATAGATCAATGTAATTCTTTCTTATAGCTGTGAGGGAGAGCTATGGAATAGATGAGGAACTTGCTCTGAAAAGAGAATATTAAGTGGCTATCACAATCTAAAGGTACATGTAAAAGACTAAACAAACAAGATGTGATTACAAAGTGGATTGGTCTAAAGTTAAGTAATTGGTAAAGCCACAGCGGAATACAGGGGCAACTCATTTCTTCTTGTGGATACAAATATTGATTCATGCTCTAGTCACTTGTCTGGAGGTGTTTGTCCAGTTAAAAATATCTATCCGCTCGAGAAAACAACCTGTTCTCTTAAAATAGGACCCGTGAAATGAGAAAAACTGCAAACTGTTATCAAATGCTAAAACAGTGAAATATATCACCCTAAATATTCAGGGAGGAGGGAGAAAAATGTCTCTATTACTATAGTCAGGTAAATGGATAGGTGCATTCTGTAGGTGTTCACAACTTTTGCCTACTGTCTGTGCCAACATGGACCAAATCGACCTAACATGTTCTATTTTTGACCATTTTCCCGGCCAGATGGATCCCATTGAAATCGATGGGACTGTTTTTAACGGGCATTAGGCAGGAGTGCACCCATCTAACAGCTGTTACAATATGGCCTTTTAAGGGTTAAGAAAAATTACTCTGAACAAAGCCAAACATTATTACAGATTGGGGGACATTACTGCTGCAAGCCACTATAGTGGACATTATGTATACTGCAGGGGTTGGGATTTAAAAAAAAAAAAAGTCATCAATTTTTAAGGGCGATTTTTAACAGCCATGAAAAATGGACAGACAGCCAAAAAAATTGATGCAAATATGGTAGAAACATGGCCCTAAAAAACTGACCGTACGTCTGTCGTGTGAATTTAGCCTGTTATGCAGCAGCCCTTAAGCCAAAAATCAGTTATTTTGTCATCGCAAACTGGTCGCGGACATGGTTCCCAGAATTTGTTAATGGGGCTGACGAGCAGGGGGACCCTCCTTCAGCAGCTAAATGGGCTGTAATAAGACAAATGATAGAGTAAAGCAGAGGACACCTATAATATAAAATTCTGTTTTGTCCAAAAACATTACACGGATACACACACAAGGATTTACGCTTGTGTAATGTGTAGTGGTTACAGTAAACGCAAGGTTTCCAAATCTCGAAAGACTTCTCTTTTGACAGGTATGAAATGACATTTTTATCTTCAGTCTGTGCATGTGACAGTTCGTTCCCCAGTATAAACTTAAACATCCCTGTCATTTTGTTTCTTTTTGCCAGCAGTGGTTTTCCTCTCCACTTTTGCCGTAATGAATAGATGGGCATGTGCACAACACAGTGTGGCGAGAGGGAAGATTGCTGTGTTTGGAGATTAGCATGTGTTTATAATTTTTTTTGTTTTTCTTTCAGTTTTTTGGGGGTTTTTTTTTAAGGCGAAACTGCAGCTTGACAGCACAAAATGTCTCTTTAATGTTTCTGTTTTCTCAGTTTTTGTCAGTGGGCTGTTTAAGCTTTCACTTAACCTCTTGACACCTTATCAACGTATATGTGTGCATTTAAGTCTAATGGCACACTGTTGGCTGATCGGAGTATTAATGCAGGTTACATACAACGTTTTACACTGCATAATGTTCCATGATATGGTAATACACTACAGGGTTAGACTGTAAAATATGGTTCTTTATGCTTCATTTCCAAATCCATTCCGTTCGGTGAATGACATTAGAATTACCTGAGCCCAAATAATTAGGCACCTCTGTCAGAAGTATTTCCTTGCAGGAGTATGCTGGAATTTATTTTTTTTTTTTTTCAAACATATTTTTTTTAATTGTAACTTCTATTTCTATTACTATATCTATTTGATCAACCAATAGTGATTTTCCAAGACTAAAGCAATGCATTCTGAACTCCCTTTCCCAGTGGATGTAAATTTTGACATGTCCTTGGTCCCAGAGCTCAGACTTTATAGACAATGCGGTCACACGTCTCCTCATGGGTGTGCTGTCAGGGCATGCTGCTTCCATGTAGTTTGCAGCTCAGAAATTTGAACATTGATGGCTGGGATAGAATTCCCTGAGAAATGAGCTTCATTTTTATTTTGTTCACTAATTTTTAAAAAAAATTAAATATCAGAATCCTGGTTTCACTAATGTAATGTGTTGCTCTGGACACTCTATCCATACATTGCGTAATTGGAAAATGGCATTTGATTTAATAAAATAGTTTGTATATCTTCTAGAGCAGGGGTGGCGAACCTTTTTGCTGCCGTGGGCTATTTGGATATTTGTAACATCACTCGGGGGCCATACAAAATTCTCAACTTAAAAATTTGAAGGCTATATTTAGTCAAACATATAGCTGACTTAGGGTTAAGTTACAGAAAGTGTGCTTCAATTAAAAAATCTAGACTGCTTTATTTTTGCAGCACAAAATGGAGCCTACACTATATATTACAAATAGTACAGGCGCCATTTTGACCACATATAGCTGTCTAATATTTAAGTTGAGAATGTTATATATTTAGTTCTTTTTGGCATTAATGGCAGCCAAGCTAAACCCAGAGGGGTCCAGTAAGGGGGTTCACCCAGCTTTCACTCTTTTTGCCACTGTCCCTACCTTTTGTCCCTTTCTCCGCCTCAGATCTGCCCCCCACCTCCAGCAGCCTCCTATCAGACCCCCCCAGCCTACATCAGCCTCAGATCAGACCCTCCCTAGCCTCAGATCAGACTACTAATAGGCCCCCCAGCCTCATATCAGACCACCAATAGGCCCCCCAGCCTATAATTAGACCCCTATCAGCCCCCCCAGCCGCAGATCAGCCCCCATCAGACCCTCTCCACCTCAGATGAGCCCCAAACAGACTTTTAAAATAAATAGTAAAATAAACTTACCTCTCCAGCGCTGGACGGCGCTGCCTCTTGGCAGGTTCACTTACCCTGCCTGGTCTTCTCCCTGCCGCGCTGTACTGTGACCTGACAGCGCACAGCGTCAGGTCATAGTACGCACCTATATGCACTATGTCAGGACACAGCGCGGCGGGGAGAAGACCAGGGAAGGTGAGTACAGCCGGCGTAGCACTGTTCTCACCTTCTCGTGCCTCCCGCATGCTAATGACTACTTCCAGACTGTAAGCAGTCATTAGCATTTTCTGGCAGGGGGCCACATGAAATGGTCCTGTGGGCCCCAGGTTCCCCACCCCTGTTCTAGAGCTACGACTTCTAGTTGGCCTAATGCCCCAATAAGGGTGACTTCACACGCGACAGATTTTGTGGTAGAAAATTTCGCAACTGAAAATCAGTTCCATTCATTTGAATTGGGCAGCAAGCACATGGATTTCTGCAAGCTCCATTAAGGTGAAAGGAACTGATTTTCAGTTGCAGAATTTTCTGCCACAAAATCGGGCGCATGTGAAAGCACCCTAACACATCCATGTCTAGGACCTACAAACGCATGTAGTACATAAAAAGTTATAGTCAGCTGATTGCTATAAGGTGACCAGCAGAAATAAAATCACCAATTCTTCTTAAACTGCAAAAAAAAGGCAGTCAGTCAGCACATCCCAGTATGCAGGTGCACGCTGCCATGGCTAAATGCACAAAGGAAAAAAATACAGTGCAACAGCACTCTGCAAACCATATAAAGTACAAACATGCCATAGTAATAGAAAGCATTCGGGTGCTAATGCTACGCTTATTTAATAAATTTGAGATTCTTGGCAAATATATTTTGTACAAAATTTTTTGGGCCCGTCTGCCAAACGTCAAGGCGATCTCTGTAAGACGGGAACCAAACACTAAATGCTACCTTTTATATGCCATAATGGCCTCCATTAAATTCATTGAATGCAGGTACCAAAATGCATGCTGAGCCCACTCTATACCTCACCTGGTGCCAAATGGCTACCACTGAATGCAATGAGAGTCAACTCTATACCTCTCCTGGTGCCAAAAGGCTTTCAGTGAGTGCAGGGAGGTCAGCTTCTTATTAAAGAGGCTCTGTCACCAGGATCAACCCTATTAAACCAGACATACTGGCTGGTAGGGTTCATCGTGCTGAATGATAAGCAGCTACAGAGATACCTGTGTTTTTCCGCCATATGCAAATGAGAAGTTTGAGTACCAGGAGGTGGGGCTTAATCATTTGAGCACTGCTTTGTAACACCCCTTGTGCTCTGCACACTCCCCCCCTCCCCTTGTTTGACTGGACTAGACATGCTGAGGGCAGAGATGTGTTCAAGAGCCGCATGCTAGCAAGTAAATATCATATAGTCTATATACTATAGCTTCACCACACTGAGATCTGTTCAGAAAGCTGATCTACATATTCCTGCTTTTATTCCCATACATTATAATTATAAAGACACCAGTAATGTATATTACTGGTTTCTTTATAATCCTATATTGTGTCTGTGAATAAACCAGTAATAGGTTTTTGCAAAAAAAAAGACCATTGTCAATATATTAAGGTCTTAATATGTAAGTCAGTAATATGTATATTAGCTTTCTGAGCAGATCTGTGTGATGAAGCTATAGTATTATAGATATGAAATTGCTGGCACACAGCTCTTGGACAGGGCTGTGCCCTCAGCCTGATGTCTAGCCCCGTCAATCAAGGGAAGGGGGTGGTGGTCAGAGCACAGGAGGTGTTACATAGCAGTGCTCAAACGATTCAGACCTGCCTCCTTGTGCTCCAATTGGTCATTTTCATATGAATAAAAATGCAGGTATCTCTGCAGCTATTTTTCGTACAGACAAAAAAAAGGTATAGTTTTAATCACCCTGATGATTTCTACCAAGCAGTATGTCTGGTTTAATAGGGTTGATCCTTGTGACAGAGCCTCTTTAAGGCCCTGTTCATGTCTGCATTGTGGCTTCCATTCCAACTAGGGATGCCCAGCATATCCTATTGACTGGGTCCATGGCGTTCCACCGAGTTCTCTGTTTTCATGGGAGAACTAGCACTAATTTTTTTCTCTCAGATATGACTGACTCTGCAACCAAAGCTTCAGGTTTCTGCCCAGAGCCAAAGACTAGCCATACACCTGAAATACTGAATACGTGTGTTCTTAATAAAGAGACCGGGCATGTTGAACTTCAACTGCCTGTTTCTTTTCTCTCCCTACATCTGTCATTCGGGTAGGACATTTGGACGGGATTCCCCCAATTTCAGTCCCACTGAAATTTGCTGGTTTCACAGATATCAGTAGCGTTCTGGAAAGCAAAACAATGCACATTTTAATCATAAACTGATGTAGCTTTCCTTAGTGGGTTATTGTCTGTCTGTGCAATTTCACCTCTTAAAAAAAAAAAAAAAAGTGTGGCCTTTAACCATAATCTGGCTGTGTGTGATACTTGATGTCCAAGCACATCTACAAAGATGCCTGTTTTATCCATTTTTATAACATTAAATACAGAGTCCTCTTCTATTTAACTACATGATGCCACCAGCCTATGGTGCTGTTTCTAGGATCTTTCTTGTCCAAGGCAAGTCAGTGTGTGTATATGCACGTCTTTTTTAGTATTATTATTATTCTTTTTCAACATCTGCCATTCTTACACTTTTTGTCTTGAAAAGACAGCTTTGTGGGCCATATCTCACACCCAATCCTGTCACTATGTGATGCTACACATAAGGGTTATTTTACCAACAAGACACATTTACTGTAACACAGCAAAGTGTCCAGTGTCGTCATTCATCTGGCATGTTGCAGACAAATTCCAATTACTTCCCTCCTTCCCGCTTTTGTTAAGCACTACCAGCTAGCTGACAGTAAAATTATAAATACAGGTGTTGTCACCCTACACTATAATCAGGATTTTAATTTGAATTTTCATTTCTGAAGACCCTTTTCTCACCCTCATGTGGAAAGGGGAATAGAATTAGTTTTATTGACAGTCAAAAGACTTTTTTTGAAAGCTGTCTAAATCATTACCTGTATTTAGAATTGAGGTGGGGGGGGGGGATCCAAAGCTGTCCATGCGAAAGAAGAGTTTTATGATCACATATTTACTGATTACATTGGCTGGTAAATAAAACGTAGCCAATGTGTTTGACAAGTGATTGGCGGAATAGAGTAGGTTTTCGCTGCAGCGGAACAATAGCGGGATGTAAATATATATTTGCTTTTGTTTAGTAGTTCTATACCTAATACAAGCCTGCTGGTAAATTCATCTTTTGAACAGATTAGGCTTAGCCTTTTACTATTCTCTGTAAGGTGCTTAACTTTTTTTTTCTCCCCCCCCCCCCCCCTCTTTACTTTTTTTCTTTTATTTTCTGTTAAAGTATGTATTTTATAAATTTTTGTAGCACTTTGCTTGATTTGCATT
>ONZH01008403.1:260000-398142 GCA_900303285.1 Rhinella marina
CACTTCTCTTTTCTGGGGTTTATGGCCACTGTTACAGCGCAGGTACAAGGTGGTCAGGACGGTTGCTGCTGTACATGCATGTCTATGCGTGCTCCCCAGAGAGGGTGAATCCTTTTCCTATAGTGTGTAAGTCCCCATTCACACGACCGTATTGAATGGGGCCGTATCTACCCGCAAAATTGCGCAATAGATGCGGCCCCATTCACCTCTATGGGGCCGGGAGCTGCGGCACGGAACTAGCTCCGTGCCACGGCTCATTTAAAGCATGTCCTATACTTGTCCGTGCGCACGGACAAGTATAGGCATTTTCAATGGGGCCGCATGGCGTGTGTTCCTAGCGCTGCGGCCCCTGTATATTTGCGGGTCCACAGTAATGCGGGCCCGCAAATATACGTTCCTGTGAAGGTACCCTAAGGGTACCTTCACACGCAGAAGATTTTGTGGCAGAAATTTCAGCGACTGAAAATCAGTTCCATTCATTTGAATGAGGCACCAAGCACAAGGATTTCTGCAAGCTCCATTAAGGTGAATGGAACTGATTTTCAGTCACACAGTCATGGAATTTTCTGCCACAAAATCTGCCATGTGTGAACGCACCCTAACCAGTGCCACCGCTCCTGGATTGTAGGGAGGTCGTAACAATGGAAATTAGCATAATGTTTGTATAATGTGATGGAAAAATGAATCCAGCCAGCAAAAACCACAATATGGACAATCACAATACATTAGTAAGTACCTTGTATTAGCTTTCTCTACATGATAAATGCCACTTGCTGAAGCGGATGCCACAGGTGTGCGTTCAGCAATTTACGTAACGGGCTGCCCATTATAGAAATGTCTATTCTTGTCCACAAAATGGACAAAAATAGGACCTGTTCTATTTTTTTTTTATTTTATTTTTATTTTTTCAGCGGTCGTGTGAATGAGCCCTAAGGCTAATAAGTGCTGTTCTAACTATAGTCATTAATGGCATTGTTGTAGCATATCTACACATACATTACCAGTATCCTAATAACAAATGCTTCACAAAATTATATAAATCTCTCTTCTTTCTTCACTTTAATACTTCAGCAATGTAACATTTCTGTAAACGTGCATAATACATAGTAAAATGTAACAGACCACTGCAGTCCTTTCATAGATCAAAGTTGATTAGTGTAGCGATATCCTGCTTCGATCGGTCCTTTTCTAAATGTGCAGTCTCTTCACCAACTTAGTAGAGACCCAACATTGGCTTCATCTCCCAAACCAGATGAACATAGCATACCATACCCTTGAAGTTTTGAGGGTGCATACATTTAATCCCCCCAGTACTTTACACACATATCCAGCCTAGATCATTACCTATTTCAATATTTGAATCCTTAAAATAAGTCTGCGCAGGCAGTAGGGGTAGGGGAATTTATCAAGCTCTGCTCTTCTGTCTTAAAAGCCACAAAATAGACCTTTTGTGTTTTGTTTTTGTTTTTTGGTCACTTGTGCAAAATATTTGCAACCTTTTGCATTGTCACATGACTCACTCCAATTTTTTAAAAATAGGTGAACATAGCTTGTTATGTTAATGGGCATTTCTAGACCAAGATGTTAGGTTTTAAGATGGGCCAAATTTAACAAAGTAACAAATTTGGCCTGAGGTACACCAATCCAGACTCAAATTAAACTGACTTCAAGTATTATCCTCATGATAAATTCCTCCTTTGTATGTGTCCCTGATTGTGGAACTGGCCACTTTGCCTCTATGGTATTTATCTGTAGCACATGCCACAAATGTCTGGGACCTCCATGTTTCAAGAGATAAAGGTGTGACCCTAGACCCCCATCCCATCAGACATTTATAACATATCCTACTGATGGTGTTAATTAGAATGCAGGGCCATATGTGACACATTACATGTAATAATCTTGGAGAAAGGAAAGACATTTTCTTATATATCATTCTTTCTAGAAATGCTAATTCTGGAACTGGGGGGGGGGAATAGTGGAAAAGGGAGAAAATGCAGTTTTGCATTTTGTTTGTTTTGTTTTTAAGGCATTTACTTACTCTGCAGATCAGTAAGATTACAGCTATATCAAATTTGTATATTTTTTATTGTTTTAATAGTTTTAAAAAAATTAAATCCTTAATTTTTTATATTTCAGTCTTTGGAGCTGTGTGAGGGCTATTTTTTTCAGGATGATCTGCATTATATTATTGTTACCTTTTTTTGTGTGTGACCTTTTGATCAAACTTTTTTTGTCAAGGAAACCCATGCAAAAACGGCAGTTCATCCATTTTGATTTTTTGCTTCATAATGGCTTTCGATGCAAGTTATAAGCTTAAAGAAGACCTTTCACCAGTCCTGACATGCCTATTTTAATAGCTTCATGCATTCCCCATGTAATAACAATTCTGGAACATCTATTCTTATGGCTCTATGTTGTGTCATTCCTTTATTATTTGCACTAGAAGTTATGAATTAATTGCTATTTGCCTTCAGTAAGGGAACAGAGGGGAGGTGACCAGTTGGGGGGTGTACCTGCACAGTCTGACTCTAGCCAATCAGTGCTGTTATGTTCAGACTGTGCAGATACAGTCACCTCCCCTCTGTTGCCAAATAGCAATTCATTCATAACTTCTAGTGCAAATAATAAAGTAATGGCACAACATAGAGCCATAAGAATAGATGTTCCAGAATTGTTATTACATGGGGAATGCTTGAAGCTATTAAAAAAGTAATGTCAGGAATGGTGAAAGGTCCTCTTTAAGTACTTTTGTCAATACTGTTGTTAACTTTTGGGGGGAAAAATGGGGTGATTTAAACTTTTAAAGAGGACCTTTCACCACTTTCAAAAAATCAAACTACACTATGTACCTCATAGTGTATCCCCCTCTGATGGCAGCGGCGCTTTTTTTTTTTTTTTCAAAAGGTCGCCCGGTGGCTTCACACGGCCCCCCATTCTTCTGTCGGGCTTTATGTAAATTAAGAAGCATCGGAACAGGGAGGAGGAGACTCCCTGTTCCTCAATGGGCGTTGCTTCTGCCCTGCTGTGAGCGCTGTCCAATCAGAGCGGCCCGCTCACAGCAGGGTTGTACTCCTTCGGCCCTGCTGTGAGCGGTCCGCTCTGATTGGACGGCGCTCACAGCAGGGCAGAAGCAACGCCCATTGAGGAACAGGGAGTCTCCTCCCTGTTCCGATGCTTCTTAATTTACATAAAGCCCGACAGAAGAACGGGGGGCCGTGTGAAGCCACCGGGGGACCTTTTGAAAAAAAAAAAAAACGCTGCTGCCATCAGAGGGGGATACACTATGAGGTACATAGTGTAGTTTGATTTTTTGAAAGTGGTGAAAGGTCCTCTTTAAGTACTTTTTTTTCTATATTATTAAAAACTTTAACTTTATTTTCCTTTCCCCTCCCTCCATGGGACTTGAATCATTAGATCGCTTCTACCATAGACTGCAGTCTATGGCAAAATGGCTGTGTGTTTCTATTAATCATTACCTCAGTCACTTTATTATGGCAGGCCTGGGTGCTTTCAGGAGAGCACAGGCTACAATTGCAATCCAAACTGCTCCCGCTCACAATGCTTTACTGATATGTAAGAAATATACCTCTTAGGCCTAAAACATATGGACAGATAAACATAAAGTCCACACACAGAAGATTCTCTTGCTTTGCTAAAACATATAAAACAAGCCTACAGTGGCTAAGCTGCCATAAGTTCCCCTTTTAATTTATATTTTTTAAGAAACCTTTTCCAGGGTCGCGGGGCCGCCTTTAGGTCCTTCCGGCGTCTAGGAATAAGTCCTGTCGGCTGCAGGCATCCTCCGGGTTTCTTTTCCCTGGCGCAGGGTCGGCGTCAGGCTGTGCTCTGCCGCGCGCGCGTTCCCGGGCCTGGGATCGCGAGACCCGGGTCACGTGAGGGATGACGTCATCACGCTAGGAGCGTCGGCCCACGTGACCCGGAAGTACACCTTAAAACGCCGGCAGCACCGCAGGTATGGCGTCCTGCCTTGGATTCCTGCTGTGGATCTCCTCTGTCGGCGCCATGTCTCTCCAGGACAAACCTGCGCAAAGCACTAAGGCCCCCAGCCCGGTAAGCCTCCTCCTGGAGGGCCCACTTTTTATTTTTAACTGGCTAACAGTGTTGGTGCTTCTGTCTGCTTGGTGTTAATGGATTGAGCACACGTGGGTCCCTTTTTTGGTGATGGCTTTCCCTCTCTAGGCAGTTTTTTGCTGCTGGGTCACTTATTTTTATGTGTCCCTTTTATTTTTTAGGCTCGTGATATGAGCAAAGCGGGAGAGCCTTCTCAAAAACGGAAGTGCGCCATTTGTAAAAAAGCTTTGACGTCTCATTCCAAAAAACCTCTATGTCAAAGATGTATGGATAAGCTCATGGCAGAAGAAACTCCTTCTTTAGTGGACAGCCTAAGGGCTATCATAAAGGATGAAGTCAGTTCTGCCATTGACACCAGACTGGCATCGCTTCCTTCCTTACCTTCCTGTTCCAAGTCCACCTCAGATCCCCAGGTGGATTTCGATCTGGACTTTGATGAGGGTGAAATTCCTTCAGATTCTGACTCCAAATCCTCTGATGATGAAGCGGGTCGCCCTCTGTGCTCCTTGGAGGACACTGACACCTTATTAAAAACCATAAGGGCAACTATGAAGCTGGAAGAGTCTAAGGAGCCTCACTCTGTACAGGATCAAATGTTCAGAGGTCTGGGTGACCGCAAGAAGAGAGTATTCCCGGTCCACGAGAATATAAAGAAGTTTATAGCTGAGGAATGGAAAGACCCCGAGAGGCGTGCCGGGGTCTCAAAAGCTTTCAGAAGGAAGTATCCCTTTAGCGATTCTGATTCGGCCCTTTGGGACAAATCCCCTAGGGTGGATGCGCCTGTAGCCAAGATCTCTAAAAAATCCTCCCTACCATTTGAGGACGTGGGTTTACTCAGAGACGGTATGGATAAGAAGTGTGAGTCAATCCTAAAACGCTCCTGGGAATCATGCACTTCTATGTTACGGCCCAGCATCGCGGCTACGTGTACTGCTAGATCTCTTTCTATTTGGTTGACGCAATTGGAAGAACATCTGCTGGCTGGTACTCCAAGGGAGGACATCCTTTCCTCTCTGCCCGTTCTCAAACAAGCTTCAAATTTTTTGTCTGACGCCTCTGCAGACTTGGTCAAGCTGTCTGCTAGGACCGCTGCCTTATCTAACTCGGCACGCCGCACAGTATGGCTGAGATCCTGGTTGGGCGATAACACCTCAAAAAACCGTCTGTGTGGTATCCCGTGTGAGGGGGATCGTCTATTCGGTTCTGTTTTAGACGATATATTAGAGAAAGCGTCAGACAGAAAAAAGGGGTTTCCCTTGGAGTCCAGACAGTACTTCCAGCGCCGTTCCTTTCGTGGCCAGAAAAGGGGCAGGTTCGACCAGAAGAAGAGAGACAATGCAGATTCCTGGCGTTCTAATAGGGGCAAAGGCAGAGGATTCCTGCTTAATCCAGACAAAACCCCAAGACAATCCACACAATGACGCCAGAGAAGCGGTAGGAGGCAGGTTGATGCAACATCTAGGGGGTTGGCAGAAGATAACATCCTCCCCCTGGGTGCTAGATCTTATCAAAACAGGATACAAAATAGAATTTTCTTCTCCTCCTCCGGACCGCTACATGATAAACAGACCACTACCTGCACTGAAACAGTCTCTTCTAGAGACCCAGCTACTGCTGCTGCTCCAAAAAGAAGCGATTATTCAGGTACCATCAGAACAGCGGGGAAGAGGGTTCTATTCCTCACTGTTTCTGGTAAGAAAACCAAACGGCTCCTACAGAGCGATAATCAATTTGAAAAACCTGAACGTTTTTGTCTGCTACAAAAAGTTCAAGATGGAGATGGTAAAATCCACCATAAATCTGCTCTTCCAGAACTGCTTGATGATGACAGTGGACCTGAGGGACGCTTATTATCATGTCCCAATCTACGAGCACCATCAAAGATTCCTCAGGTTTGCAGCATGGTTTCAAAATCATCTAACCCACTTCCAATTCAGAGTACTACCCTTCGGCCTCTCTTCTGCCCCGAGGGTATTTACCAAAATCATGGCAGAAGTCTCAGGCTATCTCCATCAACAAGGAATTATGTTCATCCCTTATTTAGACGATCTCCTGATTGCAGCGGACTCAGAATCCCGTCTCCTGCAGGACTTTCAAATGGTGAAGGAAACCCTTCTATCTCTGGGCTGGAAACTGAACCTTCAGAAGTCCGATCTATCCCCCAGCAACAGAAAAATTTTCCTGGGGATTCTCCTAGATTCCTGCCAAATGAAATCGTTTCTGACGGAAGAAAAGATTCTCAATCTAAGGTCAAAAGTCAGAATATTTCAGTCCCAGTCCTTAGTATCTATAAGAGAAATAATGGTGATTCTAGGACTGATGACGTCCACAATTCCAGCGGTCAAGTGGGCCCAGCATCATGGAAGGATACTTCAGCACTTCCTCCTGACGGTCTGGAACAGGAGCAAATTCTCCCTGGACTCCAAGGTAGCCCTTCCACCCAGGGTAAAGATCTCCCTTCAATGGTGGCTTCGCAGGGAGAATTTGTCTCAGGGCGAGCAGTGGAGACCCACATCCCAAACTGTCATCACCACAGACGCAAGCGGTCAAGGCTGGGGAGCCCACTGCGGGGACCATCTGGTCCAGAACAGGTGGAGTCTGGACCAGATGTCTCTTTCGTCAAATACAAAGGAGTTACTAGCAATTCTTCTTGCCCTAAAAGCCTTTCTTCCCCTAGTCCGAAGAAAAGATGTAAAAATACTTTCGGACAACAGGGCAGCAGTAGCCTATGTAAACAAGCAGGGTGGAACAAAAAGCCTTTGCCTTCGCAAGTTAACGTTTCAGCTGTTTTCCTGGGCTCAGGTCAACGTCAATTCCATCTCAGCAGTTCACCTGAGAGGCAGCGAAAATATCCTAGCGGATTTCCTGAGCCGGTCTCCCCTGAAGTCAGGGGAATGGTCCCTGAACAGAATGATGTTTCTCCAGATCTGCAGCAAATGGCAGACTCCAACAATAGACTTATTTGCGACAAAGTCAAATGCCCAGGTGCCTCACTTCTACTCCCTGTCATACAGAGATCATCCGGCAAGAGTAGATGCCTTTTCGGGGCCATGGCCCCAGGAACTGCTCTATGGCTTCCCTCCAATTTCACTCATTCCAAGGGTCCTAACAAAAATATTGGAGGAGAATTGCCACATAATACTAATAGCCCCGTTCTGGCCCAAAAGGACCTGGTTTTCTCTTCTGCTGAACCTCTCCAAAGGGAACTATTGGAGGCTTCCAGTGATTCCGGATCTTCTGTACCAGGGACCAGCAAGACATCCAGGAATTCAACAGTTGAACCTGACAGCATGGAAACTGAGCGCACCCTTCTAAGATCCAGAGGCCTTTCTGATCCTGTTATTGATACCATGCTCAAAAGCAGAAAACCAGTTACTTCAAAAATCTACCTTAGAGCATGGAACGCTTTCCTGAGATTTGCGGGTGAGAATTGGGATCCTTCGTCTCCCCCTAACATTCCCATTATCCTGGACTTTCTTCAGAAGGGCTTATAGAGGGGCTTAAGAGTCAGCACCCTTAAAGTTCAGGTAACGGCTCTAAGTGCTTTCTTGGATCTAAGGTTGGCTGAATTGCCGTTAGTTCAACGTTTCTTCAAGGGAGCACTTAGACTAAATCCATGTGTTAGGATTAGGGTCCCTCCTTGGGACCTAAATTTGGTTCTTTCTAGCCTAATGGCTCCCCCCTTTGAGCCTTTAGAAAATATTTCCCTTAGGTTACTCTCCTTTAAGACAGCTTTTCTCATAGCCATAACTACAGCCCATCAGGTAGGTGAGATTCAGGCTTTCTCCTTCAGGTCTCCATACTTGTCCATTCTAGATGACAGGATCATTTTGAGACATGAGCCATCCTTTTTACCAAAGGTGGTAAGTCGGTTTCATTGCCAGCAGGAAGTTTCCCTACCAACTTTTTGTCCTAATCCTACCTCACAAAAAGAAAGGGAGTTTCATCACCTAGATGTCAGGAGATGTGTGTTGTCATACCTGTCAGCTACTGAGTCTCTTAGAAAATCTGACCGTTTATTGATTCAGTTCGCAGGTAAGAATAGAGGTCTGGGGGCTTCAAAGACCACGGTCTCCCGCTGGATCAAGAGCACCATTTCTATGGCCTATGAACAAAACCATCTGGCTCCTCCATCTATGCTGAAGGCTCACTCCACCAGAGCTGTTTCAGCTTCCTGGGCAGAAGGAGCCTCTGCCTCCTTGTCCCAGATTTGTCAGGCAGCTACGTGGGCTACTCCATCCACGTTTTTCAGACATTATAAGTTGGATGTTACTGCTAATAGGGATCTGTCATTTGGTCGCAAGGTTTTGTCAGCCGTGGTCCCTCCCTAAGTTTAGTTTACTTTGTTAAATCCTCCTGCTTAGTGCCGTTGGGAAGGCGTCTGGAAAATATGTTAATTACTTACCGGTAATTTAGTTTTCCATTAGCCTTCACAACGGCACTGGGATTTTCCCCCCCCCCATATGTTTCTATTGATCAGTTATGTTAATCCGATTTATCTTGTTATATGACTATACCTTTCTGTAGTTAAGAAGGTGAATATAATAAATATTGATTGTTCTGTATCCTGAGGTCCTTTTGTACTTACTGGAGAAGGTAAGAGGAGGAGGCCCTTTTATTCAAATTCTCCATGTTGTTTCCTGTCCCTGAGAGGCGGGGTTCCCTCCTGCTTAGTGCCGTTGTGAAGGCTAATGGAAAACTAAATTACCGGTAAGTAATTATCATATTTCTACCTTTCTTTGTCTAGTCTTAAAACGGGGGATGGATGTATCATACCCTGCACTCGAGAATTCTGTTTTCAGAATTACTTTTTGTATGCGTGCATATATTTAACTTTTTGCATTGGTCTAGTTAACCATGTTAAAGGGGTTGTCTGGGTTCAGAGCTGAACCCAGATATAACCTCCTTTGTACTGATTTACAGTGTAGGATAGGGGCATCTCAGCATTTCTTGCTGCGCAAGGCTGTTTGTGAGCCTGTGACGTAGCGGGCTTCACAACACTATAGTGCTGTTCTGAGTGGTTGTAGAGGTCAGTACCCTCAACTCTAAAACAACCTAGGGCAGCACTATAGACCACAGGAAAGGGTCCAATGCTCCTATCCTACATGGTAAAACAGTAAAAAGGAGGTTATATCCGTGTTCAACTCTGAACCCACCCAGACAACCCCTTTAATTTCCGGTAGTTACACTCCAGAGTTATTACTCAGACCTTTTAAAAAGTCGCACACTCTAGTAGAGAAAAAAATAAAAACTGGAGTAGGCTTTGTAGGCAAAAGTTTTGACATAAAACATTTAACATTTTTTTTAAAAATCTGGTGCAAAGTACCACACAGACTCAAGTAAAACTGACTTCAAATATTACCCTTATGATAGATTCTTCCCCATTGTATGAACACCATCTACAAACTTTGGACCAATCGCAGTACAGCTTCCATTTTTTATAGTGCTCATTAAAAATGAAAGCCGTTCTGTGATTGGTCGCTGTGGGTAACAAAGATAGTTTTTCTATAAATCTCTTTGCCCGTTTGTAAGTGCCCTTGCAGTCTCTCAACTGCTTTGCATAAATGTCAGCATCTTGAAAAATGTGTGATCCATCCTGAAGGAACAGAATATGGCAGATTAGAACAAGTGTGGATCTTTTTTCATAAATGAGCATTTTTACTATTTTCTAGCTTATACTGAATTTCAACTAATTGAAGCTTGTGTACTCTTGTGTACATGATCTTAACACATCAATACCCAATTAGCAATTTGTTGAAAAAGAATTAAAATTACCATAGTGGGTATATCCATATTTGTCTCCTGTTTTGTTTTCTACAGATAGCGTTTTCTTTGAAATGCTAATGGGGACAGGAAAATAAGCTGCAACTGTCTTGACATATTACAGCTTGTTTTGACACCAAAATATTTGAATTCATTTTCCCAATTGAAAGCCTGTTTGCCCCACAATAATTTTAATTTTACTTGTATTTAAAAAATAAAAAGTACATGACATGATCCATGTAAAGAAATAGCTTTTTATTATTCTTGTTTAAGTAATTTGTGGTATCATTTTCCATCCTTCCTTAATAATGTAGTTGTTTCTTCATCTCTTTAGATTGTAAATAAAGCAGGGGCAGATTTCATCCTGTAACTTATCCAGCATCTGCCACAGAGACAAGTTCATACGTAAAACGCTTGCTTGTCAAAAAGCCCCCCTTCCCGAAACATACATAATTGATTTCTGTTTAGGAGAAGGGAGAACACAGAGATTCCAACATGGCCGATTCATCTTCCTGTAACCCTACGACACGTGGGTCATTGTTGGATCCAGCTGACTGCTCCCAACCACATCAGTCTAATGCATGTTCTCCGTAAATCTACCTATTGATGCTATTAGACAATAATTCCTCTGATAACGAGGTGTCACTGATGGTCTTTGCTTAATAACAAAACGTCAAATTTTTGTCCAGAACAATCAATGTGTGACCGAAAACTTCCGGCTATTTCTTTTGATTTTTCATGGGAATTGACTTAGTTTCGGTTCACGTTTGAGCTGTCATGCTGATTGCTGTTTAAAAATCAGGGTAAAGTTTTGCATTTTTAAAGGAGTATTCCAGGTTATTCCAGGATTTTAGTATCCTCAGGATAGTCCATCAATATCTACTCGACTAGTAGATCCTTCGCTAGGACTACACAGCTCCATCCACTGCATGGTGGACAGAGTTGGTAACTGCACCACTGTTCTTTCCTATTGAACTAAATAATAAATAACTTTGTCCACTGCAGTAGATGGAGAGGTGTAGCTCTGTTTTGCGGAGTTGGAGTGATTTGGGAACAGCTGATCAATGAAGTGTCGGATACCCACTAATCACATATTGATGGCCTGTCTTTAAAGGGGTTGTCTCATCATGGACAATGGGGCATATCTCTAGGACTGTGATGGCTAACCTCCGGCACTCCAGATGTGCTAAAACTACAACTCCCAAGATGCACACTTGCTTGGCTGTTCTCAGAACTCCATAGAAATGAATGGAGCATGTTGGGAGTCGTAGTTTCACCACAGCTGGAGTGCCGGAGGTTAGCCATCACTGCTCTAGGATATGCCCCTATTGTCTTATAGGTGTGGGTCCCACCGCACCTATATCCAGAACAGAGCCTCGCAAGGTGGTGACTGGAGGACTCCGGCCGACTATGGACCAATTTCCATAGAAATAAATGGGAGCATACCGCACATGCGCAGCTGCTGCTCCCATTCATTTCTATGGAGCCCACGGAAATAGCCGAGCCAGAGGTAGGACCCGCACCTATAAGACAATGGGGGCATATCCTAGTGATATGTCCCCATTGTACATGATGACTCAAACCCTTTAAGAGTAGGCCATCCATTGTAAAATCCCGGAACATACCTTTTTATTTATGAGGAATCTGTTGCCACTGGCAAGCCATAGTAAGTACAGGGACATCTACCATTTAATCCAGATCAGTAATTTGTATGTCGAAACTCACCCCTATTTCCCCACTCTGTGCGCTTGCAAATCAGCCAAGGAACGCAGAGAGGACTCATGTGCACATAATGGAGAGGACACCAGGAGAAGTCCTCTCTACACATTTCATGGCTGGTTAGGGGCACACAGTGGGGGAATGGTGCTGAGTACTGGCTCCCAAATAAGTGATATGGAGTCAGCGGCGAGTGGTCTACTCGTCTATTGCTGTACTTAATAGATCTTGTCGAAGTTGACAGAATTCCTTAAAAAAAAGTGTATGTATGCACTCTATCTACAAATACTGTACAGACGTGACATTTTAAGTGTCCTTCAAGAACAAAGAGGTCAACTGTTGTTGCCTTTCATGACACACTATGGCGTTTAAAATAGTGCCCTTTGTAACTACCGTACTGAGAGATACGAGTCAATATCCCATCAGTGCATGTGGTAAACTCATCAGGAGCCGTGTCCTCGCTCATCTTTCTCTGCATGCCATTAGTACACGGTTCTGAACCTTTTCTCCAGACTTGCTCAATATATTGCTACTGTTGAAATGCATTACATGTTCATGTGGTGCTTTGGTTTATACGTGAGATCCAAATGCCTTTTAGTTATGTAGTTAAATTCTGTAGCTTGTTTTCAGCTGTCAGTCGATGTGTCACAATGAGGGGGGACAATGTGCTACCAAATAGTAAGCATAATCCTAATTCCCTGTGGGTGGATTTAAACCTCAAAATAATAATTGAAACGCTGTGGATTTGCTGCAGCAGATTGACATGCGGCAAAAGCTAAACCATTTATAGTGCCAGCCAAGTGGATGAGATTGGAAGAAATGTCATCCACACACTGCAGAAAAAATCAGCAGCATAAATTGTCCTGCATTGCGGATTTTAAATCAGCAGCATGTCAATTTATTCTGCAGATTTCTTATGTTGATTTCACCTTTTCCAATGCAAAAAAAAGTGCCCTCTGCATGCAGATTTTGTCAGTTTCATTGCTGATTTTGATGTGGATCCATCTCGAAATCTATGGCAGATTTTCCTATGTGGACATACCTGGGCTCATTTCTTATTTTCACACCATATTGAAGAGCAACTCTGGGGAACTTCTGTTCACTTGCAATCATATGTAAAGGCTATGTGCACCTTTTGGAGTAATTTTTTTATGATTGCATTTAAATTATTTTTGACTAAAAATCATATTTTCCATTGGTCTTTATTAAAAATATTGAGCTGTTTAGTCACAAAGGGTTAACTATCTAGCTGGGCGACTGGAACTTTCACTTTCACTTTGTGCAGGTCATCTAATTACCCTTATCTGTAAACTACTGAGAGGTCATAAACACTTATTTAGGCCACAGCTTTAATGAGTGTTTATAAGGTCAGAGAGAAGAGATAAGCTGTCCGCCTGCTCCTCAGATGACGGAATTGAGAAAAAATCCAAAGGCCGCTAGTACAGCTTCTCAGCTCTGTACACAAAAAAGGATTCCATATTGTTAATAAAGACCAATTGAAAAAAAAATTTTAGGTCAAAATAAGTATAATGCAATAATTTTTTAACAAAAATGCCCCCAAAGGTGTACATAAGCCTTTAATTCCTTGGATAAGATTTTGGGTTGCACTCGATATCCCAGGTTAGGAGGTGTAAGATGAGTTGAATATGCTCCACTGTCTGTAAAATCGAAGTACCTCTGCACACACTCTTAATATGATGCAAGTAAAATATCTTTTATTGTGAGTCCTTTATGAAATCAAATGCAGTAATAGAGTAGCAGAAGCACACACGTGACTTTCAATTCTGATGTTTCGGGTCCTGAACTTGGACCTTGGTCACTACAAGGAAATACGGAGAAGACAACTTAAAGAGGACCTTTCATGGTTTTACATTATAGTAGGTAAATGCCTTTACTTGCAGAGCACCCCCCGCTGATGCTGCCACCCACCCAGGTTTTCAAAATATCGCTCCTGCGATCCGCTCTGCCCCCCTGTATTTTTCGCGCTCAGTATGCTAATAATGAGCATCCGTACAGGAAGGAGGAGACGCCCGGGTTTCTCAATGGGCATCTCCTTCTCCCTGGCTGTGCCGCGATCCAATCACATCGGAGAATGTCATAGCCAAGGAGTTTTTTTTCTCCCTGGCTGTGACGCTCTCCGATGTCATTGGATCGGGGCACAGCCAGGGAGAAGGAGACGCCCATTGAGAAACCCGGGCGTCTCCTCCTCCCTGTACCAATGCTTAGTATTATCATACTGAGTGCGAAAAATACAGGGGGGCAGAGTGGGGCGCAGGAGCGCTATTTTGAAAAACCTGGGCGGGTGGCAGCATCAGCGGGGGGTGCCCTGCAAGTAAAGGTATACTATAATTTAAAACCATGAAAGGTCCTCTTTAAGAATACAAAGATAGTAGATTTTATCTCGCTTAAATGGACACTATCTCGAAGAAAACAATTTTGATATGTTTTACAACATAACAAAAGCAGGTTTTAACATAATGTATTTTTCAAATTGTGTAAATGTTTTTTTTTATTATTCAGTTTTCTTGCCTTACATGGGGGCTGCCATGTTAGAAGTAAAGTGTGACAGTCTGGGTTTACAACACAATGGCACCTCACTTACGGCAGGCATGTACATAGGTTTCCTCAGTCACTGCCGACCCTATAGAGAATGAATGGAAGACATGAGCCCGCCCCTGTGATGACACCAGTAACACACAGGCAGGTCCTCCCTCCTTGCTGCTGGGGGAAGCCCACTGTGCCTGGTCCTCACTCCTGCAGCAGCGTCCTTGTCTTCATTAGCGTGCCTGTTCTAAATTCTATGGCAGCTCACCCCAGCAGTGCAGACAATTTTTGCTGAGTGTACTGCTGGGGTGAGCGGCCCAGGACTCAGAAACAGAGTAGATGGAGGTTCTTGGGGATGTAGGACCTTAGTGATGTAATCGGCCATGTGACCAGTGGGGGAGGAGCCTGAGGAGCAGAGATCTGTGTTTTTGTAACGAAGCCATTGTCTCATCTTATCTTGCTGAAGCAGTGATGTCACCGCTGAAGGTGTGAATTGGTGATGTCATTGGTACCACCCACTTTTTTGCAGCATGCCTACTTACAGGTTGCTCAAAGCCTCATTTGGCCAGCAGAGCTCCCCCTGGTGACCAAAGATGGTAAATATGGTAAAATCTAATATTTATTTATAATATTTCACACATTGGAATTTTTATTTATTTATTTATTATTTCTTACAAATATATAATAGATTTTTTTAGCATAAATAAAATATAGAACAGGTTTTTGTGATAGATTCCCTTTAAGAGTGTGTTAGAGCACCAATATTGTCGTCTTAAGGATGTCACTGAGGTTGCACGAGAAAAACATATTTGGATGTTAAAGAACTAGCCCCCAGAAGCTAATAACTGAATGGGCTGGTGATACAGAAGCTAAGATCACAGAAGACAACTCTGGTCTAGATTTGGAATTGGAGAACTGTTTGAATAGAAAGCCGCGCTCATACGGCCACTGCCTTCATTTCTCTGTTTTCCTACTCGCTGCAGCAATTGCAGCGGCAAGCAGTAGAATAAGAACTATGGCGTCCACATTCACTTCTATGCTAAGGCTCCGACCTATTTACTTGAACAGACAGGAGCCATCCCATAGAAGTGAATGGAGACTCCATAGTTGTAATTATGCCACTGCGATTGCTGTGGCAAGCAGGTAAACAGAAAAGAGAAGACAAACAGCTGATCGGTGGGGATGCCAGGAGTCGTACCCCTGCTGATCTGATATTGATGACCTATCCTGAGGATAGATCATCAATAGTAAAAAGCGGACAATCCCTTTGTCCTGTAAGATGCAAAGTAAGACCTCAATGAATCAGACTTGTTTTTCTAGAACATCTCACAGATGCTCAGTCAGATTGACTTATGGGGTACACATTTAAAAACTTTGTCATGTACTTGAAACCAATTTTAATAGTGTGGCAGGCCACATTATCCTGCTAACAAAGGCCACATGTGAATAGTAACATCCAAGCAAATGCCAGGACCCATGGTTTCCAGGCAGCAGGGCATCACATTGTCTGAAGGCTTGCCTTCTTCCTATAGTGCATCCTGGTGCCATTCACACTCCATAGTCCAGTTATGTTGCTCAAGTACCCTTTATATGCATATTCGGTGATGAACAGGGGTCAGCATGAACATTCTGGTTTGTGGCTACACGGGCCCATATGCAGCAAGTTGCAGTACTCTGTGTTGGGCCAGTTTTCTGTTGTGGATCAGGCAGAGGGGCTAACCATTACTCTCCAATCATCAGTAAGCCTTGGGTGCCTGACCTAGTCATCGGTTCTTACTTGCACCAGTTTTAGTTAGTACTAACCACTGCATATCATAATACCCCACAAAACTGCTTTCATCCAATGGTGTAGCCTCCAAAATATTGCCCTTGTCAAAGTTAGATTCTTACATTTTTCCTGCTTCTAACACATCTTCAAGAACTGACCAGTTTCTGCCCACCCCTTGACAGGTGCCATTGTCATGAGATAATCAAATGCTTGTAAGTTAATAAAGATTGCCACTAATGTCTGTCTACATTGTCATACTCAGTACATCTTGTCTAGGCAATCATTACAGGTGATAAAAGCTGACCTTTCTGGAAAAACAGTCTGGGATAGATTTATCAAAACTGGTGGAAAGGAAACCCGGCCTAGTTGACCATACAAACCAATCCGATTGATCTTTTCATTTGCCAAAGAAGCTCTGGATAATGATACTAAGAATCTGGTTGCTATGGGCAACTAGGCCAGTTTACCTCTACTCTAGTCTTGATACATCTCCCCCAATGTGCTTCATCTTATAGGACATCTCTCTCCTAATGTTATATGTACATATGTCAAACTGCATTGCCAACCGTAGGACAAAGTGTGAGATGATATCTATTTTGTGATATGCTATTGCTATGAAGTATTGTATATGTGCTGGTGCAATAAAGCTACAAGCCGTTACATTCTCAGCAATGATTTGTAACATGGTCCTGCCGCCTTAAACATTCCTCCACCACCATTTGTCTTTTTGAACTCCATTAATCTTAGCTGAACAGTCCTAGGCATTTTTGTACTGTGTAGAGTTCATGCTTCAAAGCATTTTTGCTCACATTTTGTTTCTTTTAGAGAGCTCTTGCAATTTTTATATGACCCTGTGAATGCCATTTAACATATACCCTGGAACAGTTTGGTAGTGTTATTACGGTCTCAGTCTTTGCAATGCCCAATTTTCTAAGTGTATTCAGGCCTGAATGTTTCAGTAGTTGGAGCCTATTGTTAAATTCCATTGTAGAGCAGGCTTAATGTCGCTTACAGATCTTGCATGTCTTACTTTATTCCTTGTTTTAAGGTTACTAGTCTTTGCCGGCATAGACAAGAAATCTAAAAATTTAATTTTAATTTTTGTAATTAATTGCTCCTGATGCCAATTTTCTACCTACCTGTATACAAGTGTTCATTCTATGCTGCCGTTTGTGGTGATCCCTGTATCTGTGGCATAAAGTATATATTGATAATCTTGTCTCTTAGTGTACATTGTGTTCATTTTTGTGGTAATAATATGTAAACACTGCATAATGCTCAACGTACACATGTTAAAGCATCTGGAAATTTCTGCATTAACCTGTTCAAAGTGAATGAGTCAGCTTAAAGGGGTTGTCCAAGTTATTTTTTGTCCTTTTTTTGTTTCTAACTAGTCAAATACAACAGCTTTTCCATACACTTTCTGCTTCTAAAGCTGCTGGTTTCTCAGGTTTCAATGAGGGTCACATGACCTGTGATGTCAGCTTGCCTCTCTGCTAATCTTGCATTAGTGCATGAGCAGATTAGAGCCTGTACACGAAACATCACTCTGCTGGCCACGCCCCCTGCTTTGCCAGGGCTGCTCTCTCCCTGGATTCTTTAAGATAAAACATTAACCCCTTCAGCCAGAACACACTGAAGGCTTTACAACAGCAGATGTAAAGAGACACAGGATCTGCCCTCCTCACCCTACAGACACAGAGCTGACTGGAGATGCAAAGTATTGTATTGTACAAGAACAGGTAGGGGGAAGACCCTGTGTGTATCAGCAGTGTCCTTGTACAGCTGGGACTTGTAGTCCTACACATACAACATGCTGCTGAGTATTCCAGTAGACATGTCGCTCAGGCCAGCTCTTGTATTCACTGTCTTTGCATAGCAGGAAGGGGGAGGGGCAGAGGTTGTTATTACTGCATGTAAACAAAGACCAGAGGAGAACCAGGGAAATGTGGAAATATAGATTTATTTATTTTTTGCCTAAAACTTGCTTAACTTAGTTATATATTGCTGCCCATCAGATTTATAGTACTATACATTTTTTTTCATAACTAGAACAACCCCTTTAATAGGGTGGCCTATGTAAGAGCTCTTCTCCGCCCTTTAACGCATGATTGACAGACTTGTGTCTATAAGTGCATACATGTGTTCTGACGGGATGGGCTCTTCTAGGTATGATGCGCAATAAATAGCCAGTGAAATGTTTCCCAATTACTTTTTGTAGCTTGCAATCTCACATACACCAATGGAGAGAATATTGGAGCTGCACCCCCCCCCCTACTCTCCCCAGCTCACTGGGTGCTATTTATGGTTTTGCACTAGACAGGTACCATTGTGACTGGGGAAGTTTCTGAACATTTAGTGATCCTAGCAGCTAGTAAAGGGGGTGTAAAGGCTGCTGAAGAAGATACCACTTAATGTTGATCGCAAGGTTTTGTGCATTTACATTACCTACTGACTTAAAGAAGAACTCCCGACAATTTTATTCCATGTCCTGCTAGAAATGTACTTGATGTAATCTGTAGTGAATGTCATTTTCTTACCAGTGTCTGAATTTTTGACTTATATCATCCTGAAGTTTTTTATCTGTGTCATGTGACCAGCAATTAGACTCACCAACTCACACATAGACTTATGTGTGGGTCAGGAAGTCTAATTCTCTATGTATTCCTATGAGACTGAAAGTGAGGCTCCCATAGGAATGAATAGAGCAGTTACTGGCTTTCTGTCCTGGGTCACTTGGAGGTCAGGGAGTTGGTCACATGACCCAGCTACAATAAGAAGAGAGGTTTTTACTCACAGAAACAGTCACTGATAAGAAAATGACAATCACTACAGATTATATCATGCACCTTTCTAACAGGTCAGAGAATAAAACTTTTTGCGGGAGTTCTTCTTTAAGGGGGCAAAAGCAGTAGGTTCGCTTCAAGGTTGCAATTCTTTCAGGGGACAACTTTTGACATGCAACTGAAAGGTTGAACTTAGTTTGAGTACACAGGCAGGACTTTCAGATTTCAGATTCGGAGCAACTCCTTTTATGTTGCCCCTTGGTAAGAACTCTTTGATTATGATGGTTTTGTATCCATTTACTTAGTGACTTGTGTGAGTGCTCTAAGGCATAAGCATGGCTGTTTTTCCTATATTATGTGAATAGATTTCATTCAAATATTACAGAATATTTTCTATTGTTGCAGGGTACCTGAAGAAGCACTATCAAGAAGCAGAAGCCGCTTACAATAAATTAAAACATACCAGTGACCAAATTCTATCACGTAGTGGATACTCCGAAGTGAATCTGAGCAAGCTGTTCCAGACCCTCACTGTAATCAAATAAAATAAAGTACATACTAAGTGCATTAATGTGCTAAGAATGTCCTTAATTAAAATATGTTTTCATTAAAATGTTTTTATACGTTCTGCATTTCTGTCTGTCATTGTATTTTCTTTTGTGGAAATCCTCAAAGACCCGAGAGATAAAAGGACTGCTACATTAATTGAATAATTTCCAGTGAGCGCAGCTGTAGTGTAAGTGATCCTAGACATTACTGTTCAGTATTTAGTGGAGGTGCTTTCAGCAAACAAGGTTGCCGAAGGTCTTGGTAGGAGCACTAATGTTTTGCCTTTTCACAATCTATCAGCTTCTCATCACAAACATGGTAATTAATAAAATGACTCAATAGTGTAGTGTCTAAAATGTTATATTTAAATATATAGGTGTAGACTAGCAGTAAATTGCATTCTTGTACATTCCATGAGTATCCAATTTTATTACAGATTTTCATTCTTGCATGTTTTTTTTTCCACGGAATGTTCTTCCTTAGCTGAAGTTTTATGTAACTTGTGCATCCAAACTAAGACAGGAGGTTTCTTTCTCCAGTGTTCTTTAGAAATGAAAGCAGGCAAAATGGACATGTCCTGAGACAGGTTTTTGATACATGAGGTCCAGTGTTTAAATATATATTGAAACTCTTTGTCTTTGTAAGTTAGTAATTTTCAACAAATAAAATTGTACATTTTTATATAATGTAAGCAAATAAAATAAAGATTTGTAAAATACTTGTGGCTTATTCAGTCCATAGTAGTGTTATGCCTGCCCATGTTGTGTTCTTAAGTGACAGTCATCGCCAAATTGTGAAGTTAATGTTGGCCTTGCACCCCATTAGTGCCAACTGAGCCCCTAATCCAAGCAGGTTCACAGTCTCCACTGCTGTGTTTGATCATAAAGAGATTTGTGAAGCCATACAGTTACAGCTGCACCGTCCTCTCCTATTGAGAAAGATGAGTGCAGGGAGGAAACTGGGTTTCCCTGTTTCAGGAGAAAATCCTACAGCGCATGTGATTTGCCACACTAAGTAATAGGTTGTTACTTACCCAATAGATTATGCACCATCGCCCCTGGCTGTGTTTACCTGGCTGTCTTCTTCGGTGCACTTCTCAGGCCAGTGATTGGCTGTAATGGTCAAATGTTGATGTTAGGTCACCACTACAGCTGCATAAAGAGACCTGCCAGGAGAACCGGGGCAACAGGGTGGCTGTCAGGTAAGTTACAATGTATTATTTTCTTTATTGCAGGTGGATCACATGTGGTGTTCTGTTTCCTCCCAAAGTAGAACAGCTCCTTTAACGCTAGGACAGCAAAAAAAGCTTAAGTTGTTAGTAGCCACTGGATCTCAAGCATGCAGCACTAACCCTTCCCCTGCCCTCCATAGCAGAGATATAACATTAACCCTTCACTGTCCTAGAACACCAAGAATACTGAAATTAATGCCCTCACCTCCCTAGACCACTAGTTGTACTGACATTAACTCCTTCAATATCCTAGACCACCAGGGATGTTGCCACTAACACCTTTACTGCCATAAACCAATAGACAATGCCTGTGGTTTACAGATGTTATTTTCTACATTTCTGGTGGCCGTAGGGAAAAAACCATCACCATGCTATACCTAGATGCTGTTTAGTATTTGCGTGGATGCTGTGTGACTGTATATATGGCTGCTGTGTGGTTACTTATTGGGGTGCTCTACATTAATATTTGCTGTATTTCGGTATTGCCTGTCTTAAAGAGATCAATGCCAAAGTCCCTATCTGCCCCATCGCTAGCTACAAGGACTAAGGGGACATTGCCTGTGATTCATCTGAAAGTTATGTGCGGGACCTGGTTAACATGAAATGAAGTTGGCAGGGTAGGAGACTTCAGGTATGCCCCTGGAACCTGTGCTGTACAAGTGATTGAGTAATAATGGACACATCTGGTCACATGTCCCTCCCCAGCTTCTATGTTTCATCAGGATAAGTGGCTTTTTCCCCAGTCGTCTCCATGACAGCACATCTGAGACTGCATTCTCCCGATAGGACAGGAAAAAAACCGAGAGAGGTTTAAAACTCCTTCCCTTTCTCTCCAGTGTTTTTCCCTGTCCTACTGGCAGGCTGAGGTCAGATCCGGCAATACGGCTTTCCTTCCTCCTTTCAAGGCCTGTGCTTGGGCACTACAGGTGCAGTTTCCCCAGCAAAGTTCCCTCTTGCAGCTGCCCAGAGGGGTCTAATGCGGTGTGGCATATGGGGACAGAGTGAGGCTATGGCATGTTCCCGCTGGCCACCTACGGGATGCATCATGACGTCAGTGCAAGGGTGCGGAGCCAGCACAGAGACGTCACTTCTGGCGACACAGGTCCCAGAAGAAGCCTAAGGATTTTTAATTGGGCCAGCAGCATGGTGTTCGGTGCATTCCAGCCTCCAGGCAAATCATCTTGTGGATTTGCCAGGAGCAGCGATGAGTGTCCCCTCAGGTGCTGAGCCAGCAGCTACACAGGGCGCAGTAGCCTGACTGCAGGTATAGCAATGCCTTCCTTATGGGGCTTAGTGCTTATCCTTCTCTCCTTTACACTTTGCAGGGAGACAAGGTTTCATCCTTCCATAAAGCCTAAAGCTAGGGAGTGTGGAATATGTTCTAAACTGCTTTCTGCATCAGGCTCGAAGCCTCTATCTAAAGAATGCACATCCATGGTGGTAAAAGGAGAGTCGGCCTGCTTTTTGAAAGATATAAAAACCATGGTCAGAGCAGAAGTAAAATCTGGTCTCTCTGCCCATGATTTACCCTCCTCGTCGCCAGCTATTCCTGTGACATTATTTTTCTCTGACTCTGATAATATAGTTCTCTCTGATACTGAATCGGGGGGAGAGGTCATACACTGACGAGCAAAAGGGTAACAATGTTTTGAACTTTTGACTTTCAGGTTCCATATCTCACCATCCACTACAGTTTCGAACATGACACTACCATAGTTTTATAGACAATCATGTTGGGTATCTCATATAAAAATTGGACTTGCAACTATTTGCATATGATTAGTTATGCAGATTCTTGTCATTTAACTGCTTTACTGTTTTGCTCCTGGTGGTGGAACAATCTCTTTCTTCTTGTATACTACAAATTATAACCTGTTCTCACATTCCCTAATAGTTCCATGTGTTATTAGGTTGATTTCCAAACGAAAGGTCGCTGGTTCGAATCCAGGAGCAGCCATGAAGAAGATTTCCCAAGGAAAGAGAAACAGCATTATCCAGCTCATCAATAGTGGTATCTCGGCTAAGAAAATTGCCAAACTGTATCATGTGAGTGCCATGACATTTGGAAGAATATTAAATGAAGTCCGTCCATCCATTCCAAAGCCAAGAGGTGGATGTCCAGGCAAAATATCGGAGTCAGCAAGTTGGCTCATCACAAGGTCTATCTGTTCTGGCATGACAACCAACGCAGTGGAGGTGGATTGTATGCTTCGCAACAGTGAGATCACCGACTTCCATGCAACCCACTGTGTGATGCGCATTACACAAGTCTGGAATGGTGCATGAAAAAAGGTGAAGATGCCTCGACTTCAATATCGTCATAAGAAGCATTAGTCGAGTTTGCAAAAGAAGTACAAATGGTGGACAGTAGATTGGAAACAGGTTATTTGGAATGATGAGATGAAGGTCAACATACTGGGCTCTGATTGGTGCAAATGGGTCTGGAAGAAACAAGGGAAAAGGGTGGTAATGGATCGAGAAATTGAAGGAACTGTCAAGTTCGGTGGAGGAAGCCTGATTATATGGGGTTGTTTCACAGCCAAAGGCGTTGGATACTTGACCAGGATCGATGGTGCTCTCAATGCTGAGCTATATGTGAGTATCCTACAAAACGAGTTACTTTGTACACTGGAGTACTATGGGTATGAAAAGGATGACATAGTGTTCCAGCAGGACAACGCCCCGAAGCATACATCCAGATTGACGAAGAGGTGCTGTATTGGCCCCCACAGTCCCCAGACCTCATTGGGAACATGTA
This sequence comes from Rhinella marina, assembly GCA_900303285.1. Classification (NCBI taxonomy): domain Eukaryota; kingdom Metazoa; phylum Chordata; class Amphibia; order Anura; family Bufonidae; genus Rhinella; species Rhinella marina. The sequence continues at coordinate 283,211 of ONZH01008403.1, forward strand.
GACGAGACCTGGGAACAGATTTAGGTCGACACATGCTTGAATCTGATCAAGAGTGTGCCCAGAAAGATTCAGGCAGAGTTGAAAGCCAAAGATGGATTTACAAAATACTAAAAAAATTTGAATTTTAGGAGCAAAACAGTAACCATTCAATTACATGACATAACTAATCATATGTAAATAGATGCAAGTCCAAGTTATGTATGAGACAGCCAATATGATTGTCTATAAAATGATGGTAGTCTCTGTTCGAAGCTGTAGTAGATGGAGAGATATGGAGCCTGAAAGTCAAAAGTTCAAAACATTATTACCCATTTGCTCATCAGTGCATGTCTCCTCTGAAGAAGACAACAAATATTTTAAAAAATCATCTTCAATCCAGATGATATAGATGAATTAATAAAATCGATTAGAGCCACTATCCAAATGGAAATTCCAAAAAAGCAGACATCTGTTCAGGAGGAAATTTTTGGAGGTCTAGGGGAAAGGGGCAAAAGTGTATTCCCAGTTCCTGAAAGTGTCCAAAAAATGATTAAAACGTAAGGAACGAAACCAGAAAAAGGTTATTTCCTTCGAGGGGGTATTAAAAGAAGGTATCCTTTCAGCGAAGAGGATTGTATTGATTCGATCACAATACCTAGGGTTGATGTACCAGTTGCCAAGGTTGCTACCCTATGGTGTTACCCTTTGAACCTGGTGTAGCATCAATGTGTGTAGCTCATACCCTCAATGTCTGGCTTGAACAATTAGAGATACATTAAATAAATAAAACATGCAGGGAGCAAATACTAGAAAGCTTGCCCCTATTAAAGATGGCTACAAATTTTTGGCGGAGTCTGTGAGACTTTCTGCTCGCACAGCAGCTCTTTATTTTTATGTTGCAAAAGTAGTAAAACATAAACTATATAAATTTTATATCGTCATAATTGTACTGACCTGGGGGCGTGGCCTGGCTATGGAGGAGTAGAGACGCACTTCACATCAGCTCCGTACCCTGAACCTGCTAGAGACCTATTTTACAACCCCCGATAGCAAATAATCGATCAGGATGGGGGCTAGAAAGAAAAAGAATCCTCAGGCTCCCTTGAGCCAGTTGGATGGAACGCCTGCACAGCGTATTGACAAGTTTTTAACGCCCGGATCTCAACGCGCTCCCCGAACGCCATCTCCAGGAAAGGCCCGGGAAGGTGAGCCGCGCTTGTCCCTGCACCTCTCGGACGCACTGGCCGCAGATATCGGCGGCCCCCCTTCTCTGGGACCCGGTAGCCCTGCTCGGAAGCCGATGCCAGCCGACTTACCTGTAGCCACCATCATGGAGAGGCCGCCTGAGCCGAGATCGCAGTTGCCGCCGCCATGCGGTCCGGACTCTTCTGCGCGGGAAACCGCCATAACTGCTGCGCCATCAAGTGAGTGGGGAGATGGGGAATGGGGTAGCTCACCGGGGCCACTACAACACAGCCCCAATTCCTCTTGCTCTTCTCCATCCCTATTCCCCGCTTCTCCCGAGAACCCTGAAATGCTGGAGCCACGTGCCATTAGTGCTCCAGAGGAAGAGGCCTCTGCTCCGTCGGCACTGAGAGACTTATATGCTAAAGTCACCTCCATTCCTACTAGAGACGACATGGAAAATTATGTCTCTCGTCTTGAATCTACATACAAGGCAGAAGTGGCACATATTAAGAAGGAAGTGCTCTCCATGGGGGCGAAAGTGGCAGCAGTGGAGCGACAAATGACAGACGTAGCAGACAGACAGGGGTCCCAGGAAGCTTTATTGGCTACACATTCCTTTCAGCTAGGATATTTGGCTGACATGTTGGACGACGCCGAGAATAGAGGTCGTAGAAACAACATACGCATTAGGGGGCTGCCCGAGTCGATCTCGCAAGGAGAATTAGATGAGACTTTGTGCAATATCTTCAATGAGCTGTTGGGAGCCCCATTGGATACCCCCTTAGAACTGGACAGAGCACATCGGGCCCTGGGGCCTAAGCCCGTCGGTACAGATCGCATTCGAGATGTTATATGCCGAGTTCACCACTACCAGCAAAAAGAAGCCATTATGCGAAAAGCACGGGAGCTCGGGCAGATTCAGTATATGGAGACTCCAATTCAACTGCTTTCGGACCTATCCAGATACACTCTGCAGAAAAGAAGAGCATTGCGCCCCCTGCTGGCAATCTTGCAGCAACGTAAGCTCCTTTATACATGGGGCTTCCCATTCCGCCTCCAGGTGCGGTTCAACGGGCGCATACTTGTCTTGCGCCACCCAAGAGATCTGCCTGCTTTTTTGGAAGCACTGGAGATACCAAATATGGAGATCAGTGACTGGCCTGCCTTACCTGAAAATGTTCAATCTGACATAATTCCCTTGCCACAAAGGGAACCCAGATCCCCTCGCAGGAAGGTCGCGCGCCAATATAGGAACCAGGCGGTTACAGATGGATCAGCTGCGGAGAAAGATCTTCCACATCGTTGACTTCACATCATCAACATCATCGTTGCGCGTCCTGTTGGTCCTCTTTGTTTTAGGGCTATAGCTCCTAGGGATCACTGTTTTAGCACATGTCAGGAGTAGTGTGTGTTTATTTTTTGCATAGATATAATAGTGGTTATTTCAATGTATAGGAGATCCAGCCTTCTTTTTGAGTGACATACTCTTACAGGTGCAGGGGCTAGAGTTGGTGCGACTGCCGAGTTTTCTTTTCCACACCAGTGGTGCGCTATCTTGTTACTGTAATGAAGTTATAGCAACCAGGGGTTTATTCTTATTTTGGGGGTTTTTGATTCTAGTTTATTGTTTGGTCAGGTCTCTTGGGTTCAGGGGGGTAGCTCCTCCATTGAAAGTCCGTTTCCGTTTAGGGACTCTTGTCGCTGGCAAGAGATACTATACTTCCCTTTACATTAAGGTTTTGGCTATCTCCAGTATTGTGGGACTGCCTTAGGAGATAGAGAAACCAGGTTGATAATCTCCCCTTGCTGTAATCTACTGGAGTGATATATTTTCTTTCCCCTTTTCTTCTTCCTTCTTCATACTAAGCTCTTTATTCCCTCCCCCCCCCTTTTTTTTTTTTTTTTTTTTTTTTTTCTTTTCCCTCTCTCATAGGAGATGTCTCCACTGAAGATTGGATCACTGAATGTCCGGGGCTTCCGTACTCCACAGAAGCGATCTCAAATTTTATACCAGATGCATAAACAAAAGGTACATATTCTGCTCTTGCAGGAAACACATTTTAAAGTGGGGCACGTGCCAGAGATTAAGAACAGATATTTTACTCGCTGGCACCATAACCCCAGTTCAGATTCCAGGTCCAGAGGAGTATCCGTTGCACTACACAAATCCCTGCAAGGGGAGGTGGTTGATGTTGCTATGGATGGAGAGGGGCGCTACATTTTTCTTAAACTTAGGATTCATTCCTCTATGTTTACTATTGTAAACTGGTACCTGCCCAATCAGAGTCAAATATCAATTTGTAGATCATTTTTGGATTCCTTGTCAGGATTTGCTGAAGGTAGAATAGTGATTGGTGGGGACTTTAAAGGGGTTGTCCGGGTTCAGAGAAGAACCCGGACATACCTGCAATTTCACCCAGGCAGCCTGCCTGAAGAGGACATCGGAGCATCTCATGCTCCGATGCCCCCCCCTTGCCCTGCGCTAGATCGCGCAGGGCAAGGTCTCTTGTTTTGAAAATACTCGCTGCCGGGCGGGTACTTCCGCCCGGCAGTGAGTTCGGTGACGTCACCGGCCTTAATGGGCCGGCTTTAGCGCTGCCCTAGCCGTTTTACTGGCTAGGGCAGCGCTGAAGCCTGTCCATCAGCGCCGATGACGTCACCGACTCACTGCCGGGCGGAAGCCTCTGCCCGGCAGGGACCGGTACGTCACCGGAACCCGGCGAAATTCCTTTGCCCTGCGCTAATTAGCGCAGGGCAAAGGAGGGCATCGGAGCATAGGATGCTCCGATGCCCTCTTCAGGCGGGCTGCCTGGGTGAAATTGCAGGTATGTCCGGGTTCTTCTCTGAACCCGGACAACCCCTTTAACTTTGTTCTAGATCCGGCATTAGATTCCTCGAATAGTCAGGCAAACCACCGGAGCCATGGTCTGAGGTCCCTTCTCACCCAGTTTCACAAATTGCAGATTGTAGATGTATGGAGGCTCCTTCATGCGAGAGATAGAGATTACACTTACTTCTCGTCTGCCCACAATTCCTATAGTCGCATAGATTTTTTCTTGGTCAGTCATCATCTTTTGGCTTGGAGCCCTCGTGCTGAGATAGGAGATATCCTATTCTCGGACCACGCCCCGATATATTTCTCGGTTGAATTACCAGATATGGTGAGGAGGCCCTGGAATTGGAGGCTTAACGACAGCTTACTGAAGGACTTGGTGTGTGTGGCAGACGTGAAGGAGGTAATCAGAGAGTTCCTATATATCCATGTTAATGACCCTACATCTTTACCTACACAATGGGAGGCCCTTAAATGTGTCCTGAGAGGAACCTTTATAAAACATGGGTCGAGGCTGAAAAAAGAAAATGCTCATAAACTAGTGCAACTCCTTTCCCAAGCGCACGATCTTGAACTCAAACATAAACGTACCCTCTCTCCCTCTGTCTATGTGGACCTCATCACCATCAGAGATAGAATTAAAAAACTCTTAGACCTAAAGCATCAGAGGTTCTTAGACAGGGGTAAACGTTTCTTCTACGAGTTTTCTAACAAATGTGGGAGACCGTTGGCCCGTCTAATACACCCTAGATCCTCCCAAACTTATATCCCGCACATCAGGAAACATACAGGCGCCACCACACATAATCCCCTTGAAATTTTGGATGTTTTTCAATCCTACTACACCAAGCTTTATAATATTAAGGGACAGTTGTCTGACCTTCCTGCAAGGTCACTACAAACCCGCATTGAGGAATACATATCTGAAACTGAATTGCCGAGGATCACTGATGAGGAAAGGGAAACATTAGAGGAGGAATTTACTGAAGGAGCCCTGAAAAAGGTCATCAAGGATTCTCCTAATGGGAAGAGCCCTGGACCGGATGGGTTCACACCAGCCTTTTATAAGTGCTTTATTGAATCTATCGCTCCTTTCCTCACCAGGGTCTTTAATAGTGTGGGATTGTCTTCGCCATTTCCCACCCAATCTCTAGAAGCACATATTAGTGTTATCCCGAAACCTGGGAAAGATGCCACTCTAACATCCAATTATAGACCGATTTCGTTGATAAACGTGGACATTAAGCTATACTCCAAACTTTTGGCAGACAGATTGGCCCCTCTTTTACCACGGGTTGTGCATTCTGATCAGGTGGGGTTCGTCCGTGGTAGAGAGGCTAGGGACAACACTATTAAAACTCTAATACTCACTGGCGCTGCCCGTCATACCCGCTCTCCGCTATGCTTGCTATCTGTAGATGCCGAAAAGGCTTTTGATAGGGTGCATTGGAGTTTTCTTGAGTCTTCATTGGAACAGCTGGGGTTGGGACCCAAATTTATGGTCTGGGTGAAAGCACTGTATTCCAACCCCACAGCCAAGGTTAGGGTTAATGGCCTTTTGTCTGGTTCCATATCAATTCGGAATGGCACTAGACAGGGCTGTCCCCTGTCTCCCCTGTTATATGTCTTGGTGATGGAGCACTTGGCGACGGCCATTAGACAAAATCCTTCCATTCATGGGATGTGGATTAAGAGCCGTCACTATAAATGTTCGCTATATGCAGATGACCTCTTACTGTATGTTACTCAACCGTTGATTTCCCTACCATCCATTATGAAGGAATTTGACAGATTTGGTCAATTAAGTAATTTTAAGGTCAATTACAATAAATCGGAAATCCTCAACATTTCCATCCCTCAATCAGACCTTGCTTCACTCCTGTCGTCATTTCCTTTTAAACATCAGAGTTCAGCTCTTAGGTATCTAGGGGTTCAGATCCCGGCCGACCCGCACCAGCTGTTTCAATTGAATTACTTGCCTCTTTTAAGCCGGACTCTAAAAGACCTGACTGCATTTAGTAAGCAGGGAGTGTCGTGGTTTGGACGGGCCAACGTTCTAAAAATGGATGTCTTACCAAAGCTTTTGTACATTTTCCAAACAGTCCCTCTAATTCCTCCAGCTACTTTCTTTCGGAAACTGAAGACTGCAGTTATAAGATTTGTATGGGGTAGTGGTAGCCCAAGAATTAGCCTTTCCACCCTGACTAAATCCAAGCTTGATGGTGGAATGGGCCTCCCAGACTTTAAGCTATACCATACGGCGTCCTCCCTGATCAGATTGCTAGACTGGCAGTACCATGGCGAATCAAAACAATGGGTCACACTGGAACAAGACCTCTACTCATGTTCCCTTAAAATAGCTCCCTGGATCAATTCAGAGGACAGACCACAATTAGGAAAACAGAACATGTTATTAGTACAGACTCTCAGATTGTGGGACTCCCTAATTCGCAAAGGCATCTGTTCTAGGCGGCTGGGCCCCCTTACTCCAATATTTAACAACCCTGCTTTAGTGGCGAGTAGTGGACGGGAGTCATTCCTGGGTCTTCAAGCCAGGGATGAACCCCGCTTTTACCATCTTCTTTCGGGTGCCCCGTTACCCTCATTCCCTGACTTGGTGGCTAAATACCCAGACCAGATAAGCGCATATCCTGGTTGGAATATGGCCAATTAAGATCATATGTTAGTAACAAGGGAGTTCAGGGTCATTTTGAAGCTTCCCTGACGGAGACTGAGAAACTCTTTTTGCTGAGGTCTCCACCAGCGCACTTAGTCTCCACCATGTACCAAATACTACTCAAGGAATCAGATAGTGGAATACCGGCGTTTGTGGCTGGTTGGGAACAGGATTTAGGCAGGTCATTGCAGAGTGCTGATCTACAAAAGGCATTCCTGTTTACACATAAACTATCTATGGCATGTTCTGCTCAAGAGAAAAGTTATAAAATACTCTCAAGATGGTACAGATACCCGGTTAGACTTCATAGAATCTTTCCTACTGTACCGGACCTATGCTGGAGATGCCATATGGATAGGGGAACTATGCTACACATTTGGTGGAGCTGTCCGTTGATCAAAACCTTTTGGGATAAGGTGTTTGAGGTCTTTCATTTGATATCCAGGAGAAGAGTGGCAGGCTCTCCAGAGATAGCGCTCCTCTCCATCTTGCCTGGCATAATTTCAACTGAGAAGAAGAGTCTATTAAGATTCTGTATGTTTGCTGCTAGATCGGTCATACCGAGACACTGGCGCACAACACATACTCCTACTGTCTCTGAATGGTATCAGGAAATGCTATATATTGCTCGCATGGAGGAAATTGCTGCGGAAGCGGCAGACAGAACTCAGAAATACATAAAAATGTGGTCGTCTTGGACAAACTTCCTGGGGACCCCGGGCTTCAGATCCATTATTGCATCATAAAGTAACACCCCCCCCCCCCCATTTATTTATTTATTTATCAATTTATTTATTTAGCAAAAATTTTTTTTTTTTTTTTTTCCCCCTCTTATATTCCTTGTTCTTTCCTTCTTTCTTCCTACTTTCCTTTGACAGGGGAATCGGCGCTAAGGGTGAGATTGAGACGCAAATGCACAATGTCTTGTATATACTATATGATGCGGACACTTTACCTTTTGTTAAATGTTTATTTACTACATTTTGTACTGTATTGAACAAGAATGTTGACATCTGCTATGATACAGCATGCAGATGTAAAAAAAGATGAGAAAATATTCAATAAAAATTGTTTAAACATAATTGTACTGACCTGCAAAATAAAGTCATATCAAAAACTGGAATAAAAACTATCAATGACATTTGTACCCCAGAATGGTATTCATTCCAATTATGCTCCAAAGCAGATATGTCAGGGTTCACGCATTCTAGCAGATAGCCTTACTCATAGACACAGTGAAGAAGGCAGCGCCATAGCATGCATTGGGGGGGAGAAGTAATATGGGTAGGATCTAATGACAGCTTGTTCATGCACATTAGAAATATTGTATAGCTGACTTTTTAGTATTATTTACTTTATGTGCTGGGGTTCATGGTTAGTCTCGGTCCTTTTTCAGCATTGCTACATTATCATATGTGCAATTTTATGTAATAACTTCGGCTCATTGGAGCCAGTACATTCTAATACTTTACGAAGCTCGACTTCGGATGTTTCATCTGAAGTCGATTTTCTCATCCCTAGTGCTGAGGATACCAAATATCAGTCTTATATGAAAAGACCTTTATGGCTTGCAAATATTGTGCGCAGCTGGGGTCTATTTTTTGATGATCGGCCCATTTCAAATCCAATTTAATGAAAGGAGTTGACCTAATCATCTCATGCAGATCTGTTCCATGGTATGTATTGGGTGCCATACTCTGAGCAGATTTTTTTTGTACATCTTGACAAGGAGATAACCAGGGAGTAGGCCCTTCCACTGGTTCAATAATATCAAATCCTAGTATTTCAGCAAGATTTTGTTCTCCACTTGATGTTACTCTGAAAGGAACCTTTATATGTGGGTCAGTGTGAATGTCTATCTTAAAATCTTTCAAATTTCCAAGCACAAAAAGTCTTTAAAATGGGACCATGGCATCTGGGAGTGCTGAAACTGGGAGCTGGGCGCCTCCAAGCCTGGGCTGCCTCCCCTTGCTGAGATTGTGGAAGGCATCCCAAACTGGTAATAGGCCGGAAACCTGAAAAAGGCTTCCAGGCCGATTACTAGTATTTTCTAATGCAGGCCTGCAGATGGCAGCACTGCATTGACATATAATAAATTCAGTATTCTGTAATGGATAGATATCCATTACAGAATACTAAATTCAGTATATTTCAATGCAGGTCTTCCCTAGTCAATTTTAAATGTTATTAATGTGTAGTGAAAGCATCTAGCAGCAAGAATAACTCAATCGATAAGCAGTAAACTCCCCAAAAACAATGTAGTCACACACATGATGTATGCCAGGGATCAGCATCCTATGGCACTTAGCTGGTGTGAAACTACAACTCCCAGCATGCACACTTTCTTGACTCTTCTTGTAATTCCCATAGAACTGAGGTTGTTGGTCCCTGGCGTACGCAAATCACCTATCGTCTGTCACATCACTCACTACCAATTTCCAAACTGCCTGTGGAAGTGACATCAACACAAGAGCTGTGCATTGAGAGATTTATGATATGGTGTGGCATAGTTGAGCTGCCGCTCACAAACCTAAGATCATCATACACATTGTCAAGTGTCAGCTGGAATGGTGTAAACCACGTTACCACTGTGCTCCATGGAAGCTGAAATATATTCTCTGAAGAAATCAATCCTATGGCAGTCTGGTGGACAAATCTAGCCAAAACCTATTGTTAAAGACAATATTATGCTTCCAAATTTGAGGCAATACTTTTGAAAAGTCCTTTTCTTGTTCTGACATGACTGTGAAGACATGGATAAAGTCAAACCCTCTTGTTCGACATCTTTTCCTATTCTTATTGCACAATTGGCACAAATTCTTGCAGCCACAATTGAAAATATTGTGGAAAGTCTTCACAGACCAGTGAAGAGTTTTATAGCTATAAAATTGGGCTCTTAGCCACATTATTTCACACTGGTCAGCCATCACATTAAAACCACCTGCCTAATGTTATTTAGGTCCTCTCTTGCCATTAAAACCGTTCTGATCCATCGGTTCATGGACCCCACAAGATTTCTGAAGGTGTCCTATGGTACCTGGATGCAAACAACATGTTAAAAATAGATGCTTTAAAGGGGTTGTCTCACTTTAGCAAGTGGCATTTATCATGTACGGAAAGTTAATACATTAATTTTTCATCACATTATACACTTCTGATTTTTCATGGTTACGACCAACCTGCTGGTGGCCGTGTTTACACACTATAGGAAAAAGTGACAATCTTTCTGGTGGCCGGGACCATGGGAGCGTACATAGGCTAGCACTTTTTATAGTGTGCAGGCAGGACCACCAATGCTAGATTGTGGGGTGGTGATAACCATGGAAATTAGAAGTGGATAATGTGATGGAAAATGAATCCAGCCAGAAAAGGAGGCAATGTGGACAATCACAATACATTAGTAAGTGGCTTGTATTAACTTTCTCTATATGATAAATGCCATTTGCTGAAGCAAGACAACCCCTTTAAAATGTTTGTCAGTCTTGTTTAATAACCTCCCCAGTGCTCAAAATTTGTAAAAACAATAAAAGAACATTCAGCACTTAAAGAGCAAAATTTTGGAGTACTTATCTGCAGTACTATATGATATTTTTTTTATTTTCAAACAGCCACCCTATCCCCTCTGTCAGTGCTCAAAGCTGTATTGATGCAGATTGTTCTGGACTCTACATTATAACAGCCGATTTGCTGAAGTAAGACAACCCCTTTAAGTGCTGTAATGTTGAGGTGAGACTTTTATGAATAGGGCTTTTTTTTTCAGCACATCCCACAGATGCTTGATCGGAATGATATCTGAGGAATTTAAGAACCAAGTTAAACTCTGTCATGTTCCTCAGACCATTGCTGAACAATTTGGGCAGTATAGCGGTGTGTTTTATCCTGCTGAAAGAAACCACTGCTGTTTTGAATTATAATTGCCATGAAGGAGTGTACTTGGTCTACACCAATGCCCCATTGTGCTATTCCTGTTGTCATCTGGTTTTAACCCTTAAACCCCTATATAGGGATATAGTTTTCACTACAGGGGAACCAACAGGCCACTACCTCTTGGAATAGCCCTGGTGTAGTTGGCAGCTGACCCACGGGAGTCAGAGACACTGGTGCAGAACACCAAGGGATCAGGCTATAGTCAAAGTCTATCACAGAAAACAGATAACAATGCACTAACACAATAGATTCAAGCATTATATAAAGACTAAGTCCTAACTCTGATATGATAAAATCTGAGACTCTTAGCCAATATATTTTGAATCTGTGCCTGTCTACCCATGCCAAGGTGGTCTCAGTCAGGCACTACTCTAAACCTACCTATGCCGTTGGGCATCTACAAATATAGTGTGTTGCTCCTAATCACTTTTCTGTGCACCCAGCAACTGATGAGAGGAGGTGCACTCACAGCAACATGTACGACTTAATCAAGGCCTCCTGCTTGATAGGAGGGGCAAAAGTGCACAAGAATGCTACTCCCAGGATAAAATAGAAGCGCATTCACACTTGAAGTGTATACTACAAACTAAGCAAAAACCACAGATAAAAGATAATAAACAAAGATAAAAACATCCTACACGATATGATAAATAAATATGCGGATGTCCATGGCAACATTTATGAAAAAAATCAGGTCAAGGTCAGGAAACAGGCCGAGGTCAGGGCAGGCAGAGTATGTGCAAATCCAAATATAGTACAGAGGTCATGGCAGGTGGCTCAGGGTCACAGTGAACAGGCATGGGTCAGGCCTAGCAGAAGAATCAGAATCCAGGACCAGAGGACCTGACTGGATCTGTAGATACCTATTGCTCAGGCAACCACTGAAGGAAACAGCCAGGTATATATAGGAGCAGCTGATTAGCAATTGGACACAGCCATGCAGGAGATTAACCTTTGCAGTGTTGCAGACAGGTTCAGGAACTGCTTCCAGAGTGCTATAACTATGACAGACACCGTTTGAGTCAAGCGACACCCATGCCCTTCTGGGAGAGTGGGACAGCAGCGGACACAGGCCGCTAGCCTAACACAAAGAGTGAATTTCATGACAAAAGAAGGCATTGATTTTCCAACGTAAGGGGGGCAGTACTCTCTTGTGCGCCTTTAGTGCCTCTTGGATACTTCTATCTGCACAAATTTCCAGCACAATTTCAGACTCTTCCTCAAGAGTTCCTTGGCTACTTCAAATGAAGAATTAGTGGGGCTCCAAACAAGCATGACATGTTTACAGTATGATAAAAAATATTCCACTAAACAATGAATACACTTTTAAAGTTTTTACTTTTTTTTAAGGAAAACTCCAACAACTGTTTGCCTCTAGTTATCCAATTAATCAAATCTATTGGATAATGAAGCTCAACTGGACACACCAAGTGAAAGGCTCGTTCATCAGGTGAAACAATTATTCAGGCAGACACCTAAAACATGATTTCTAGGCAGCAGATCGTGTCATGTAAACAGCGGTGTACTGCCCAGAAACACTGAATCTGCATGGGAGTTATAGAAGTAGCCATCGGTCATCTCTATACAGTGGAAGGGATTGCTGCATGTAAATGCAACACTTCTCCTTCACTGTCGAGCAGGAATTTGTTGGGAAGTAACACGATCACCTGCTTCGTCAGGCTATGTAAACCGGCCTTTAGGGTGGTGTCGCACTCAGCAATCAGCCCAAGACCTCTTGGTTTACAAATGAATCAAGTGTTAACTGGCACATGGTTTTAGCAATCAATTAACATATTTAATTTGTAAACCACTTGGACCTTGTTGACTTTGCATCGGTCACTTATTGACCCTCTATGTTGTACACCAACCTAACAATCATTGAAATAGGCTGAGTCCATAAATGTGAAGTTGCCTAACAGATATCAACAAATAGAACACCATGGCACAATCAAAATCTGTTTTTACATAAATAACTTATATAATTCTTAATGCAAGAGTGCACTTCTTGTTTCATAATATAACCTAGATATTGTACCCTTACAAGATTAGTAGTATAAAAATTTGCTTACTGGTACCATGTATTTGGAAACCACATATTCCAAAGCCCCGAATTTCCTTTTCTCCTGAGTGTTGATCTATCATGCTAGTTATGTACTTTACAGCTCCAGAGTGCCATCCAAACAGAATTCAAGTTTCCATACAGAGATGTTCCACAACTATGCAGTATCTGAAAATGCAAGATAGAAAACTTAATAAGCATCAGATATATTTCCATTGTTATGTTTGCGGCCCGTGTACGCTGCTATCCTGCTGTCCCGGGCAGACACAGGTGTCGGTCCACTTTCCCTGTGAGTATTGGGACTAGTGCTCAGTGATTTTCCTTTCTGCACTGCTAGAGTTAATCCTTCCCTTTTACTCTCTGTCCAGCTTATGACTAAGGCGCTGATCAGCCTATTTAGCTAGGCTATGGATCCACCTCCTTGTCTGAGCCTTATGGTTCTTTAGTCTCCAGCAAAGATGTGATCTCTTGTCTGAATAGTCATGTACCATACTTTGCCTGTCTACCAATTCTGTTCCTTACGGCCTGCTGCAACCTCGGAATTGCTACCTGGAGTACGCACTTACTCAGCCTGCCTTGACCTTGGACTGTGTTCGTACTAAGCCTTTTGCCTGAGTCCTTGGTGCTTCACATCGGTGTCTCTGACCCCTGTGGGTCAGCTGTCAGGTACACAAAGACTACTGCAGGAGCTAGTGGCCTGGTTGGTTCCCTGCCACAAAGTCCAGATCTCTGTATGAGGGTAAAAGGGTGAATACCAGGAAAGTGCCAGGACAATGCCCTTAGGTGTAGCCCAATTTCAAACTGGCTAGTTGGCACACTGGGTCCACAGCCACTGTCTGTTACACCCAAGTCTTTCATGTGTCCAAAAAAGGACATTTTTGCCTGTACTTGATAAGTCTGTTGTCCTTAAAGGGGTTGTCCGCGTTATGAAAAAAATATAGCAGTGTAAATCTGATGGGCAACAATATATAACTAAGTTAAGAAAGTTTTAGGCAAAAAATATATATATTTTCTCATTTCCCTGGTTCCTTTCTGGCCTTTGCTTACATGCAATAACAACAATCTCTTCCTCTCCCCCTGCTCTGCGAAGTGCTGCCCTGAGTGATATGTCTGCCTGCTGGGATACTCAGCAGCATGTTATATGTGTAGGACTACAAGTCCCAGCTGTACAATGAAACTGCTGATACACACAGGATCTTCCCCCTACCTGTTCTTGTGCAATACTCTACAGATCTTGTCTAGTCTGTCAGCTCCTGTGCCCAGCATTTTTCTCCTCACTGCCTCCACCTTTCAGACCTGGGTCTGTGCTGGCTGAAGAAGTTAAAATTTTATCTGAAAGAATCCAGGGAGAGACCAGCAGTGGCAGCAGCCGGCAGTGCAGGGGGGACATGGCCAGCACAGTGACATCTCGTGTACAGACTTAACTCTGAGGCTTGTGCACAAAACAACAGCAAAGCAGGGAGAGAAGCTGACATGACAGGCCATGTGACCCTGAGTGAAATCTGAGAAAGGGGCCACTGAAGTTAAAGTAAGTGCATTGAAAAAACATTATATTTGCCTAGTTAGAAACATACAAAGGACAAAATAACTTGGACAACCACTTTAAGAAGATAATACTGGATACAGCAAGGCATCAAAATTTGTAAAAACAATAAAAGAACATTCAGCACTTAAAGAGCAAAATTTTGGAGTACTTATCTGCAGTACTATATGATATTTTTTTTATTTTCAAACAGCCACCCTATCCCCTCTGTCAGTGCTCAAAGCTGTATTGATGCAGATTGTTCTGGACTCTACATTATAACAGCCGATTTGCTGAAGTAAGACAACCCCTTTAAGTGCTGTAATGTTGAGGTGAGACTTTTATGAATAGGGCTTTTTTTTTCAGCACATCCCACAGATGCTTGATCGGAATGATATCTGAGGAATTTAAGAACCAAGTTAAACTCTGTCATGTTCCTCAGACCATTGCTGAACAATTTGGGCAGTATAGTGGTGTGTTTTATCCTGCTGAAAGAAACCACTGATAATTCAAAACAGCAGTGGAACTTTTCAACCTTTTGCCAGATTTCAGGCTTCAAACAAAAAGATATAACATTTAAAATTTTTGGTGAAGAATCAACAAGTGGGTCACAATTGTGAAGTGGAACAAAATTTATTGGATCATTTAAACTTTTTTTGTAAAATAAAACTGAAAAGTGGGGTGAGCAAAATTATTCGGCCCCCTTGCATTAATACTTTGTTACGCTACCTTTTGCTGCGATTACAGCTGCAATTCGCTTGGGGTATGTCTCAGTTTTGTATTTACGGAAAACAGATACAAGCATCCTACACAATATGATAGTAAAATGTGCAGATGTACTAGGCTAGATTTAAAAATTCATGGAAAAACAATGCACTAAAACAATAGATGCAAACAACATATGGACTAAGCCCTCACTCTATTGATAAAATCTGAGACTCTTAGCCAATACATTTTGATCAAAATACATCTGTGCCCACCTACCCAGCGCCACGGTGGTCTCAGTTCAGGCAGGTCCTACGCTAAACCTACCTATGCGGTTGTGCATCTATGTTTAGGTAAGCAGACCCTGCACATACTGTGTGCTGCTCCTAGTTACCTCTATGTGCATCAGCAACCAATGAGATGAGGAGCACACACAACCATATGTACCACCTTAATCAAGGTCGCCTCTTAGATAGGTGGGGCAAAAGTGCACATGAATGCTACTCCCCTGATAATAGGAGCGCATTCACACCAGAAGGTGTTGGAAGATAAATCTCCGTCCTAGTCTCAGGTCTTTTGCAGACTCCAACAGGTTTTCATCCAGAATGGTCCTGTATTTGGCTCCATCCAACTTCCCATCTTCCCTGTCCATGCTGATGAAAAGCAGGCCCAAACCATGATGCTGCCACCACCATGTTTGACAGTGGGGATGGTGTGTTCAGGGTGATGAGCTGTGTTGCTTTTATGCCAAACATATCGTTTAGCATTTTTGCCAAAAAGTTCGATTTTGGTTTCATCTGACCAGAGCACCTTCTTCCACATGTTTGATGTGTCTCCCAGGTGGCTTGTGGCAAACTGTAAATGAGACTTTTTATGGATATCTTTGAGAAATGTCTTTCTTCTTGCCACTCTTCCATAAAGGCCAGATTTGTGAAGTGTTCAACTGATTGTTGTCCTATGGACAGACTATCCCACCTCAGCTGTAGATCTCTGCAGTTCATCCAGAGTGAACATGGGCCTCTTGCCTGCATCTCCGATCAGTCTTCTCCTTGTTTGAGATGAAAGTTTAGAGGGACGGCTGGGTCTTGGTAGATTTGCAGTGGTCTAATACTTCTTCCATTTCAATATGATCGCTTGCACAGTGCTCCTTGGGATGTTTAAAGCTTGGGAAATCTTTTGGTATCCAAATCCGGCTTTAAACATCTCCACAACAGTATCACGGACCTGCCTGGTGTGTTCCTTGGTCTTCATGATGCTCTCTGTGCTTTAAACAGAACCCTGAGACTATCACAGAGCAGGTGCATTTATACGGAGACTTGATTACACACAGGTGGATTCTATTTCTCTTCATCAGTCATTTAGGACAACATTGGATCATTCAGAGATCCTCAATGAACTTCTGGAGTGAGTTATCTGAACTGAAAGTAAATGGGCCGAATAATTTTGCACACCCAACTTTTCAGTTTTATTATCACAAAAAAAGTTTAAATGATCCAATAAATTTCGTTCCATTTCACAATTGTGACCCACTTGTTGTTGATTCTTCACCAAAAATTTAAAATGTTATATCTTTTTGTTTGAAGCCTGAAATGTGGCAAAAGGTTGAAAAGTTCCAGGGGGCTGAATACATTCGCAAGGCACTGTATTTGACATGTTCAATGTGTTGTCCATGGTGCTGAACACAACACTCTGAAGTTTTGAACTTTCAGTCTGTGTTGATAACTTTTTAACCACAAGAGATATTGCAAATCTTTAATATGCTACATGACCTCCTTCCCATTGGAAGAATTTGCCATTGATCCAATATGGGGGCTTTCAAGATGGCATTCATTTTTCAAACATAGCCCCCTCAGCCATTACATGCTCAGGTTTTCACATATATAATTTTCCCTTTCATTTCCTGAGACTTTTGACTCGCCTTTTGTGTGTGTGTGTGTATATATATATATATATATATATATATATATATATATATATACACACACACAAAACAGTATTCTGAAAAAAATACACATCAGTGCTATCATATCCACCCATGTAAATGTAAACATGGTGAACCATTTAAATACACACATCTGCACAAAAACAAGCCCACGTATGGCTACATCAACAGAAAAATGTGTGACCCTTGAAATATGGGGACACATTTTTTTTTTCCATAAAATGTGCTTATAATGTGCAGAGTAGTAAAATATTAAACTATACATATTTGGTATTGCTGTAATTACACATAAAGTTAACGTGTTTTATACCACAGTGAAAAGAGTAATTTTAAAACAAAAAAACTAAAGTAGAATTGCTATTTTTTCTATTCCCTAGCAAAATATGTTTATAAAAAACCATCAGCGCAATTTATGGGAAAGCTAGGATTTTGGGATTTGCACCAAATTTATGAAATGTCACACATTGATATATTTTAAATATCATTACACATAACACATTTGTCTAGAGATGTTACTTCACTTTTTTTTAACCCACTTCCCTACTGGAACTTGAGCCTTTTTAAAAAAGTCCAGGGACACTAAGTTCCCAGTCCTTCCCTGCTTGGAACCACTCAGATCAGGTAACAAATATGGAAAAGGGAATTTTGATGTCACTAAATACTTTTTGGGTATATATAATATCCAGTTAGAGCGGTATGAATCTGTCTTCAGTAATCTCTCCCTTCAGAGTCCCATAATTGATAGAGGCATACATTAAGTAGTGTATGTATATGCTACTACTGTCTTACTATTACCCTTTGAAAACGTCAGGTAAATCAGCAAGTCTTTACCTATTTTTACTGCAGGTTTGCTATGGAATTAATCACAGGAAGGAAAATCTAGGGTAGAATTAATGCATGATGTGGATTTTAAAATCTGCAACAAATTGCTGCAGATTTTTTTTACACTGCAGGGATTTTATTTGTAAATAGTAACAGATAACAGAGGAACGTCACAATACAGAATCCTAAGAAAAGATGCATCAAAAATGTTATTTTATGGGGAGCACTTTTTTTTTTTGGATTGGAGAAGAGGAGAATGGGCTGCTTCCATTAAACACAAGCATCCATGGAATAAGAATTCTATGGCATCCTGTGTGAGACTTTTTTAACTACCTGGTGCTGTGTATTATTTATGCTTATAAGTCATATAATAGTCAGATATAGTGCTATCACTCATGTGGCAACTTATTCTGAAAAATGATCTGAAAGTTTAGGTATGCTTTAAAGTATTGTTATTTTCTCCAAGAAGATGGCCAGTATGAATAGTATATTGTGCAGCTAAAAATATATTGATCTAAATAAGGAGGTGGTCTTTTGGAGACTTGAGCCTTTTTAAAAAAGTTACAGTTGATAATTCCCTGTACACCTAACTAACTCAAGCTAGTTTCACGCCTCTGGTGTGAATTCCATCAGGCTGTTTTGGCAGACTGGATACAAACCTCAGCATGCAGCAGTTTATGTCCAGTCGACTCTCGACATTGTCTGCTGGAATGTGGCTGGATCTCCTCTGGACCCCACTATACTTAACAGATATTCCATCTGCATCCAGCAGTGCCAGATGTGGTGAATTTTGGTAAGCTGTTATCTTCCGGAACAGCCTGCCAGAATTGACACTGCAGTTGTGAAACTAGGCTTTGCCAAGCATACCCACTTTCTCCTTACTATTCAAAAGTTTTAAGAGCTGTGTAGAATCACAAAAAAGTTGATCATTTTTGTGCACAAAATAGTGTGCCCATATTTGCAAATTTTGTTTGTGCCAAAATTATATGTCATGAATTAAATGATTAAATCCCCTGATCTCATAATGAAGAAAACTTGGTACACTGGTTATTCCTTTTTAAAATGGCTAATCTACCAAACTTTCAAACAAATAGTCAACTCATCCAGGAAGTCACAAAACAGCTAAAAAGACTTGACAAACAGAGCAAAACTCAATAATAGTGAACATTTGCCAGAAGAAAACTTTTAACACATTTCTGCTGCATGGTACTTGCTCTATTCTACTTTACCGTCCTCTGTTTTGTTATAAGGTGGTTTGTTTTCCACTGTGATTAAGGTATCCTCTACATGTAGCTGGTAGCAGTGCAATGAAGATTCTCTCTCACTAATCACTAGACAGTAGTGGGGTATCCTGACTTCATGGTGCACACTTGGCTCGCTTGGAACCAGGGGCGGATTGGCCATAGACCTTTCAGGGAAATTTCCCAGTGGGCCGATGCCCAGGGGGCCGCCTGTGCTTCCCTCACAACTGTCCAGAGGAAGTTTTTGGGCATGTATTTTGTGCTGCTGGCAGTATTTTGTGATGGACTGTGGTATTTGGCTCTGTTATGGTGGTATAATGTGCCACAATATGGTACTGCTCGCCCTGCCTTCCATCATTCTGGACCCAACTACAAAACAAGGCCACTTTTAGTATTTTTTCCAGGGACACTTTAAGTTCCCAGTCCTTCCCTGCTTGGAACCACTCAGATCAGGTACCAAACATGGAAAAGGGAATTTTGATGTCACTAAATACTTTTTGGGTATATATAATATCCAGTTAGAGCGGTATGAATCTGTCTTCAGTAATCTCTCCCTTCAGAGTCCCATAATTGATAGAGGCATACATTAAGTAGTGTATGTATATGCTACTACTGTCTTACTATTACCCTTTGAAAACGTCAGGTAAATCAGCAAGTCTTTACCTATTTTTACTGCAGGTTTGCTATGGAATTAATCACAGGAAGGAAAATCTAGGGTAGAATTAGTGCATGATGTGGATTTTAAAATGTGCAACAAATTTCTGCAGATTTTTTATACACTGCAGGGATTTTATTTGTAAATAGTAACAGATAACGGAGGAACGACACAATACAGAATCCTAAGAAAAGATGCATCAAAAATGTAATTTTATGGGGAGCACTTTTTTTTTTTTTTTTTTGGATTGGAGAAGAGGAGAATGGGCTGCTTCCACTAAACATAAGCATCCATGGAATAAGAATTCTATGGCATCCTGTGTGAGACTTTTTTAACTACCTGGTGCTGTGTATTATTTATGCTTATAAGTCATATAATAGTCAGATATAGTGCTATCACTCATGTGGCAACTTATTCTGAAAAATGATCTGAAAGTTTAGGTATGCTTTAAAGTATTGTTATTTTCTCCAAAAAGATGGCCAGTATGAATAGTATATTGTGCAGCTAAAAATATATTGATCTAAATAAGGAGGTGGTCTTTTGGAGAGGTTTCATTGTATATAGATATATGTACTTGGATGTATACACAAAACACATAAAACCAATTAACATTTTTAGTTACCACAACAATGGTATCTTCATTGCTTGCAAACATTAAGTTTAGCTTTGAAAGTGGAGCAGATGGCTTTATATACAGTTTTCAGTGCTTGAAACTATTGCAGTTGACCACATTCCACAGGGGCTACACACAGCTATCTACTAGGCTATGCTGCAGATGGCTGCATTATTGATTTATAAATTAACATCTCCAGACTCCGAGATATTCGTCCCTTTGGTTATACATTAAAGCTGTGTCAAGAGCACCATTTCCATTCTATCTGTGGGATAATCTGTTTATATTTCCTCTATGGTGTACTATGGACTGTATTGGCTGTGCATTGCATTGTTTTATAGTTCCAATATAGCATAGTATAGTATAGCTCTCCAAGTGGGACATTCCACAATGAAAAGGTGCATATAATGTGTATTAGCACATACATACACATTATTATTACTGTCATATATGCTTACAAAAAATCATTTTTCTTAGCATATTGAACTACAAGGTGGCCCACGATAAAGTAGCTCACCTCCAGCGATAGTATCACAAGATGAACAAGCAAGTGGATTGTTTTTTTTTTTTTTTTTTTAAATTACCGACAAGTCACAAACGATGCTGAAAGTGGTCCCCGTTCATGTCTATACATCTTTGGGCAGGTCGGATTCTGTTGGCGCATACTGCTTGTGATGCTGCTGATGGTGTTTCTGATGTTTTCCTTGATTTTGATGCTGTCTTCATATAGCATTAAAATGTATTGAAACTTTGTTTCACCTGAAGTCGCGTGAGAATTTGGTGAATTAATTCGGTATTCATTTATGCATTATTAAAAACATTTAAAATTAGGACTCCGAAGTCGGGTTTGGTACTGGTACCTCAGTAACAAACCTGACTTTGGATTCCTAATTTTAAATGTTTTTAAAGATGCAGAAATTAATACCGAATTCAGTCTCGCGCGACTTTGGATGAAACAAATTTGCCTACACAGAGGCAATACATTTTAATGCTGTACAGAGACAAGTTTCAGACAGCATTAAAACCAAAGTGATTGAACAAATCAACTAGGCCCAATCGAAGGAATCGGCTAGGCTTGATTCGCTGAAGCCTAGCCATAACCCCTTGCTCACAGTTCGCTCTTCTGTAAACAGTTCATGGACCCGTGTCGGTGAGTTCTGTGAGGTTTGGCATGTTGGCCTATCTTGTTGGAAAAAGCAGGACATTTTTTCTTCTGGTTTTAGTTGGTTGTAAAACTGTTCACAGATGCCCAGATAAATTGCGGTATTCACAGTTGATTTGAAGAAAAATGGGCACACTATTAGTGTTCCTAACACTGCGCACCAAAGGCCAATTTTCTGGTTGTGATGTGGCGTGAGTAGAATGGGGATTTTCAGCAGACCAGTACCTTGTATTCTGGGAATTTACGTGACCTGATAAATGAAACCAAGCTTCGTCCATCATGAAGTACAGCATTGTGTCCAAATGTGTGTCAGCAAACATAGTCAGCAAGCAAGTCCAGTAATTTACGTGTTTAATTTATAGACTCTCAGTTCCTAAGAACGTTATTCAGTACGGTTTCAGGTACTGACAAGCTGACACGTCATTCATGATGCACCAACTGTCTTCGAGTTGATTTTTGGGGGCTACTTGCAGTCCGCTCCTGAATTTCATTTTCTACAGGGCTCTGAAAAAAATGAAAGCTAAGCTCTGATTGGTTACTAAGACAGATTTACTATTAGGCAGTTTGATTTGGAGATATTGGAGGCAGGCTACTTTTTCATGGGCTACCCTGTATAATATCCAATAAGCTTCCATGTAAAGGTCCTTATCTAAACAGATTAACATGGACAGAGAAAGCAGAACTAGTGTTTAGTTCCAACATCACCCAATACCAGGGGCATAGCTAAAGGCTCATGGACCCGGGTGCTAGAGTTCAGCTTGGGCCCCCCTTCCCTCAGTGCTTTGTGGCCAGGGGTAGGGAAGCACATGGCCTTCATGCTGTCTGAGGCAAAAATTGAAACAGTACCCAACCACACCCCATGCAGCATGCATTTTCTATAATTCCTGTGTCTTCTTAAGTAGCACAAGGGTCTTTGGGCCCACTCAGGCTCCTGGGCCCAGTAGCGACTGCAACCTCTGCACACCCCTGCCCAATACAATACCAGTGGTACCTTTACAATATTAAATACCTTATCTTGTCTTTAAGGACCCGGAAAATTAAAGTGGTTGTCTTGATTTTTTTAAGGGCTCAGAACAGTATAAAACAAGTCATGCTCATCTTATCTTTTCCTGCCATTCCTGTTAATGTATCCTGGACTGGTCCCTCTTGACACACAGTAAATGGTTGCTTAGCTAATCAATAGCCAAAGCAGTTGTACACCTCAGCCATTTCCTGAGAATTAGAAGAATTTGTAACAGAGATTGGATGTGGAGGGATCCACTGTGCCAAGCAACCAGTTTGACTTTGGCTAAACCTAAGGGCGTTGTGTTGGCGCTTCCCTGGTATTAACCTTTTAACCCCTAAACAGGGATCTGGACTTTGGTTCAGGGAACCAACGAGGCCGCCACCTCCTGGAGTAGTCCTGGGGTAGTTGGCTCCTGACCCACTGAGGTTAGAGGCACAGTGTGAAAAACCAAAGACTCAGGCAAAAAGCGTAATCTGAACACATTCTAACGTCAGGGCAGACTAAGTACTTGCGTATTTCAAACAACAATTCCATGGTTGGGGCAGGCAGAGTACATGTGTAGTCCAGGTCACAGTTCCATTGTTGGGGCAGAGAGCAAGGAACAGAATGAGTAGATAGACAAGGTATGGTGCATGGGCATTCACACAAGACATCACCTTCACTGGTTACTAGTAACCAGAAAACCTCAAAGCTCAGGCGGGGAGGTGGAACCACAGCCTGGCTAAATAGGGAGACTGATAATCAGCACCTGGACAGGGGCAGGAGGAAAGGATTAACTCTTGCAGAGGGGGGAAGTTCACTGAGCAGTAGTCCCAATACACACAGGGAAAGTGGACCAATACCTGGGCTTGCCCAGGACAGCGTTGGACATGAGCCGCCAGCCTAACAGAATTAGAGACAGGTAGAAGAACTTTTTTGACAACCACTTTAATTGTTCCAATCAGTAAAAACAATAGTTGGTACTGTAAATGTAAAACACAAACATTATGTTGGCTTATTTTATGTTACACAGTTCTGAGCCTTTAAAAAAATTTAAGGGAATCTGTTCAGAAAATCAGAACATGACCTATTGTTTAACTCATGCTTTAATGTTTAACATATTTTTTAAATAATTGATAATATTTTTAGTTTTCCATGTCAATATCTATATTTAAACAAAAAAGTAAAATCCCACAGTTTTCACACTGGCCACAAAGCCTAGTAATAGGCACCACTTCTTGGTCTTTACAGATCACTTTACCGCAGTGACTTGCTTATCTGTCAGTCTAATCCTGCCTGTAATTATATCACCTCTGTGTATAGAAAAGACAGGATCCACCTTTCACAATAGGTAATTGTCAGATCTTATCTATTCTCTCCTTGTACAATGACCTCTGCACAGGTCACAGAACATGCCTAGAAAACTTTCCCATAGTGGTTAACTAGGTCCCCTCCTGACAATTGGGTCAATGTCAATAGGGCTGCCGTAAAGCAATTTTCTTAATGCTTTCTAAATGCTGTTAACAACATCAGGAAGATGGCCGCCCCCATAATTATGCTCAGGAAATAAATCTGATTTGGTAACAGATTTCCTTTAAGCAACCATACAACCCCTTTAATATGTCACTGGATCACTGCTCATGTTCTGCAAGATACATTAAACAGGTACTGGATCATTGCTGGCATTTTGAATTACCTTTAAGACTGAAAGCAAACTTCCAGTGACTAAATCCAGAAAACATCAGGATATATGCCATAGGTTGTACAATAAAAGTGTTATTGTTTGGATAAAATCCTGATTTTTAACTATATCTGAATGAAGCTGCGGAGAAACCTTTGATCCATCCAAGCCTACAGTCACTGTAGCTTTACTAGTGCCCCTCTGGGACCCTCCACATACTGGCATGCCTCAAGGCCTTTTAAATTGAACATTGCCTTATAGCCTACCTTACATCTGGTGGCATCAGAGGCCAAGCTTGCTGAGGCCTCTTTCACATTAGCGGCAGCACAGATCCAGCAGGTGAAGGGTGCCGCCGGATCCTTGCTGCCGCAGGGACATGGTTGGGGCCGGAACCGCGCTCCAGCCCCACACGTCACACAGTACAGACACACACAGACATATACACATACAAATACACATACATACTTACATGCTCCCTGCAGGTCTCCACAGCGCAGGAGGAGCAGGACGGCGCGCACATAGGACGATTCCCCACAGCGCCCTCTGCTGGGCGCCAGGTGGAATTGTCCTATGTGCGCGCCGTCCTGCTCCTCCTGCGCTGTGGAGACCTGCCAGGAGCATGTAAGTATGTATGTTTATTTGTATGTGTATATGTCTGTGTATGTTTATGTGTATGTCTGTATGTATGTACAGTGCCTTGCGAAAGTATTCGGCCCCCTGGAACTTTTCAACCTTTTGCCACATTTCAAGCTTCAAACAAAAAGATATAACAATTAAAATTTTTGGTGAAGAATCAACAACAAGTGGGTCACAATTGTGAAGTGGAACGAAATTTATTGGATCATTTAAACTTTTTTGTAATAATAAAACTGAAAAGTGGGGCGTACAAAATTATTCGGCCCCCTTGCATTAATACTTTGTTGCGCCACCTTTTGCTGCGATTACAGCTGCAAGTCGCTTGGGGTATGTCTCTATTTTTGCACATCTAGAGACTGAAATTCTTGCCCATTCTTCCTTGCAAAGCAGCTCGAGCTCTTTGAGGTTGAATGGAGAGCGTTTGTGAACAGCAGTTTTCAGCTCTTTCCACATTTTCTCAATTGGATTCAGGTCTGGACATTGACTTGGCCATTCTAAGACCTGGATACGTTTATTTTTGAACCATTCCATTGTAGATTTTGCTTTATGTTTGGGATCATTGTCTTGTTGGAAGATAAATCTCCGTCCTAGTCTCAGGTCTTTTGCAGACTCCAACAGGTTTTCATCCAGAATGGTCCTGTATTTGGCTCCATCCATCTTCCCATCAATTTTAACCATCTTCCCTGTCCCTGCTGATGAAAAGCAGGCCCAAACCATGATGCTGCCACCACGTTTGACAGTGGCTATGGTGTGTTCAGGGTGATGAACTGTGTTGCTTTTACGCCAAACATATCGTTTTGCATTGTTTCTAAAAAGTTTGATTTTGGTTTCATCTGACCAGAGCACCTTCTTCCACATGTTTGTTGTGTCTCCCAGGTGGCTTGTGGCAAACTGTAAACTAGACTTTTCATGGATATCTTTGAGAAATGGCTTTCTTCTTGCCACTCTTCCATAAAGGCCAGATTTGTGAAGTGTTCAACTGATTGTTGTCCTATGGACAGACTCTCCCACCTCTCCCATCTTCATGATGCTCTCTGTGCTTTAAACAGAACCCTGAGACTATCACAGAGCAGGTGCATTTATACGGAGACTTGATTACACACAGGTGGATTCTATTTATCTTCATCAGTCATTTAGGACAACATTGGATCATTCAGAGATCCTCAATGAACTTCTGGAGTGAGTTTTCTGAACTAAAAGTAAATGGGCCAAATTATTTTGCACGCCCTTTTCAGTTTTCTTATTACAAAAAAAGTTTAAATGATCCAATAAATTTCGCTCCACTTCACAATTGTGACCCACTTGTTGATTCTTCACAAAAATTTTAAAATGTTATATCTTTTTGTTTGAAGTCTGAAATGTGGCAAAAGGTTGAAAAGTTCCAGGGGGCCAAATACTTTCGCAAGGCACTGTATGTGTGCAGGTGACGGATCCGTCATGAACTCCATTGAAAGTCAATGGAGGACGGATCCGTTCACCATTGTGTCACACCAAACGGATCCGTTCCCATTGACTTTCATTGGGGGTCATGACGGATCCATCTTGGTGCTGATGTCTGGACCGGAGAGCAAACCGCAGCATGCTGCGGTTTGCTCTCCGGTCTGAAGACGGAACGGAATGCTTTTAGGAGCATTCCGTTGTCTTCAGTTCAGTTTTGTCCTCATTGACAATGAATGGGGACAAAACTGAAGCGTTTTATTCCGGCATTGAGTCTCTATGACGGAACTCAATACCGGAATTATAAAACGCTAGTGTGAAAGTAGCCTAAGAGCTCCTTTGCATGCCCTTTCCCCAAATTTCCAGAGGAGCATGTATGGCCTATAAGCCACCTCATGCCATTTAAGGCACTCTCCATAAAGAGATATTGTATTCTCCAATTCCTGACCTAGGCCTCTCATCCAGTGAAGCCAGTACTCTCTGCTCTGTACTGATAAGGGGCAACTGTATTCTCCAAAAATGTCATCCAGTGGGCTATGCAAATCACTGCTGACCAAAAACTAAAAGGTTCTTGGGATAACATTTTATGGACTGATGGGTTAAAGATGTAACTTTTTAGAAGACATATATGTTATATCTGGCCTTAAGTTAACAGCACATTCCACTGTAACATCACATGAAGTCAAACATGGTGGTGTTAGTGTAATGATGTGGGGCTGTTTTGCTTTTGCGGGTTGTAGTTTAAAATTCAGTAAGCTGCTTTAGCCTTTTATATATGAAGAGCGGAGTATGGCATCATACTATGGGTGGGGGGGCAACGCCAGCCTACTTGGAACAGTATTTAAAGGGCTTCTGTCAGCAGATTTGTACCTATAAAACCTGTTGCATGTGCACTTAGCAGCTGAATACATCTGTGTTGGTCCCATGTTCATATGTGCCCGCAGTGCTGAGAGAAATGATGTGTTATTATATGCAAATGAACCTTTAGGTGCAATGGGGGCATTGTCATTGCAGGGAGAGCCGAGCCCATTGCTCTTAGAGGCTCATTTGCATATATTAAAACTTCATTTTTCTCAGTAATGCGGGCACATATGAACATGGGACCAACACAGGTGGCTTCAGCTGCCTAGTGCACATTTAACAGCCAGTAATTCTATGATGACTATGATATCATAGAATTATTTTCCTTTGCACTTGGACCCATGATGGTGTGGAAGGAACAGGTACAAGATTAGGCATCTTCTGACCAACAGACTGCATTAGAGACTTTGAACTTTCTCCAGCTGGTCTTCTGTTCAAGTGTATTTACCCATCAGCTGTGACAGAAACTGCCAAGCTCTGTACCTCTTCCAGAATTTATAACCATTACATTTATGAACCACATAAAGGTACAGTAGCTGCTAAGAGTGTTGTGGGTCTACATGAGAAAATAAAATGTTTATAACAAAAAGTGAGAAGTGATGAAAAAATCACAAACAAAGAGTAGTTTGTAGTGTCTTTTGCTATTGGTTTTCTACAAACATTTGGGTGTGGCCTTTTTGAAAAAAAAAAAAGCCCTAATAATGAAAGAGACACAAAAGGTATGCTTTTACTGATATCACCTGGCCCCTACCTAGATATGTCATCAGTTTATCATGGTCTAAACTGTTGATAGACTCCATTTAAGATGCGGCAAATTCTGTTGCAATGTAAGCCAACCAATAGCTGTTATAGTGTATAGCCATGCACCAAAATTGTCATACAGAGTGAGGGCTGTGGTACATTTGACAGATCGCTAAACTGCTCTGTCTAAAGACCCCCATACACATTATAATATTGTTGGTCAAGTCGGGTGAGAATCTACTGTAATAGACAGTATATGATGATGTCTAGTCATTGCCTGATCCTTTGGTCTTCCTGGGAGAAAAACCCTTGCCAAAAGTGTCTGACAGTGTCTTTCTCCTCTCTTGGCTGAGGCAAGCATCTATGTGTATGGGGAGTCAGGAGGAATATCTGTCAACCGAGGCTATTGAAGGTGTATGAACGTGGACACTTTAAACCTAATTTGTGTACATTTTAGACAGGATTAGTAAATCTGCCACAATGACAACAGGTGCCTTCTCAACAGCGCTACCTAGTGTTGATAAGTCCAATTCCTGTAAATTCCTCCTTATCCGGCCAATGGAGGAGTAAGTGCTCCAGATGTGATAGAGAAAGTCTTCTTGTGCATTCAATGAAAAGGGCAGCAGCAGGCACATATAGCAATCTATTGCCATAGAACCTGGCGTTGCCCCCCCCACCCATAGCAAGCTATAGGAATGAATGGGAGGCTGGGGAGCAGCATGTTTGTACTCCCCATCCCTTGCTTTCCACCCTGATGCCTCTGCTGTATATCAGCTAAATATTTCTTAATTACCCCATTCTTCCCAAACCCCTTCTGGTTGTTTTCTAGATTAAGTCAAGCTTCACATTTCAGCTTAAAATTCCTCCATCCCCAATGCTGCATTATCAGCTTGTTGGAGGCTGTTTTCAAACGTTGGATGTGAATAGCAGCGGCTCTGCATTAATTTAACCACTAAGCTAATAAGTAGGTTTCGTTTTGTTATGCTAAGCTTTATTGCTTTTCTTTTGATCAGAATGGTGTTGTTGAGCAAAGCAGCAGACAAGGCATTCTTTGATGAGGGAATTAGTGCTCTATTCTTCCTCTATTATTCATAGCACAGTGGAATATGTAAGTACCTGAGGGTGTCAAAGGAGAGCAGGCTCTATAGCAAAGTGTTCGCCTTGTTTCTCTCAATGGCTGACTATGAGATGATAAACCGCTTAATACACTGCACTAATTGGATGAGAGCAGAAAGAGATGGGAATTAAGGCAATGCAAAAGGAGAGTAGTGCTAGCAGCCTCCATCCATTCACTCTCCCCACTCCAGCAGCACCAGAGGAGGCACAGGATTCAAGTAATACACTAATTATTGCACAGTATAAATACCACGACTGCTTGTATTACTGGGAGGTAAACTTCTTTTCACCACGTTATGGGATTGCTGAGCACTGGTGCAAATCCTAACACCCTGCATTGACAGTACTAAGGTCACTTTGTATGCATATCATTACACCATTGTCTCTGAGAGCTCTTTTAAGGCAACTGCAGGCCAGGGCCAGTCAGTGCAGACATGTCCAGCACCTGTATGTTATGTATGTATAGATAGGTAGATATGGAAACTGTAAGAAAGTAAATGCATAGGTTTTAGGGCTCCTTCACATATATCCGGTGATCTGCCTCCGTTTCCCTCCAGTGTGTTGCAGAAAACGCAGGAGGTAAGCTGTAGCTAGAACTGATCCCATAGTTTTCTAAGAGATTATATACAGTACCTTGCGAAAGTATTCGGTCCCCTGGAACTTTTCAACCTTTTGCCACATTTCAGGCTTCAAACAAAAAGATATAACATTTTAAATTTTTGGTGAAGAATCAACAACAAGTGGGTCACAATTGTGAAGTGGAACAAAATTTATTGGGCCATTTTTTTGTAATAATAAAACGAAAAAGTGGGGCGTGCAAAATTATTCAGCCCATTTACTTTCAGTTCAGAAAACTCACTCCAGAAGTTCATTGAGAATCTCTGATTGATCCAATGTTGTCCTAAATGACTGATGAAGAGAAATAGAATCCACCGGTGTGTAATCAAGTCTCCGTATAATTGCACCTGCTCTGTGATAGTCTCAGGGTTCTGTTTGAAGCACAGAGAGCATCATGAAGACCAAGGAACACACCAGGCAGGTCCGTGATACTGTTGTGGAGAAGTTTAAAGCCGGATTTGGACACCAAAAGATTTTCCAAGCTTTAAACATCCCAAGGAGCACTGTGCAAGCGATCATATTGAAATAGGAGTATCAGACCACTGCAAATCTACCAAGACCCGGCCGTCCCTCTAAACTTTCATCTCAAACAAGGAGAAGACTGATCAGATATGTAGCCAAGAGGCCCATGATCACTCTGGATGAACTGCAGAGATCTACAGCTGAGGTGGGAGAGTCTGTCCATAGGACAACAATCAGTTGAACACTTCACAAATCTGGCCTTTATGGAAGAGTGGCAAGAAGAAAGCCATTTCTCAAACATATCCATAAAAAGTCTTGTTTACAGTTTGCCACAAGCCACCTTGGAGACACACCAAACATGTGAAGGAAGGTGCTCTGGTCAGTTGAAACCAAAATCGAACTTTTTGGAAACAATGCAAAATGATATGTTTGGCATAAAAGCAACACAGTTCATCACCCTGAACACACCATAGCCACTGTCAAACATGGTGGTGGCAGCATCATGGTTTGGGCCTGCTTTTCATCAGCAGGGACAGGGAAGATGGTTAAAATTGATGGGAAGATGGATGGAGCCAAATACAGGACCATTCTGGATGAAAACCTGTTGGAGTCTGCAAAAGACCTGAGACTAGGACGGAGATTTATCTTCCAACAAGACAATGATCCCAAACATAAAGCAAAATCTACAATGGAATGGTTAAAAAATAAACGTATCCAAGTCTTAGAATGGCCAAGTCAAAGTCCAGACCTGAATCCATTTGAGAATATGTGGAAAGAGCTGAAAACT
The DNA here is from genome assembly GCA_900303285.1 of Rhinella marina. Taxonomy (NCBI): domain Eukaryota; kingdom Metazoa; phylum Chordata; class Amphibia; order Anura; family Bufonidae; genus Rhinella; species Rhinella marina. The sequence goes on from ONZH01008403.1 coordinate 313,860, forward strand.
GCTGTTCACAAACGCTCTCCTTCCAACCTCAAAGAGCTTGAGCTGTTTTGCAAGGAAGAATAGGCAAGAATTTCAGTCTCTAGATGTGCAAAACTGATAGAGACATACCCCAAGCGACTTGCAGCTGTAATTGCAGCAAAAGGTGGAGCAACAAAGTATTAATGCAAGGGGGCCGAATAATTTTGCACGCCTCACTTTTCAGTTTTATTATTACAAAAAAAAGTTTAAATGATCCAATACATTTCTTCCACTTCACAATTGTGACCCACTTGTTGTTGATTCTTAACCAAAAATTTAAAATGTTATAACCTTCTGTTTGAAGCCTGAAATGTGGCAAAAGGTCGAAAAGTTCCAGGGGGCCAAATACTTTTGCAAGGCACTAATACATATATATATATATATATATATATATATATATATATAGTACAAAAATAGCAGCAGCACTAGTCAGCAATCAAATCAATGTTGGGTGCAGTTCCTCCTGGTACCAGGATCTTGAGCCAGTCACAATAGATACAAAAAGCGAGGCAGCACTCCAATCGGTGAAATAGTGTTGGACACTTTATTCCCACAACTGCAACGTTTCGGTATTCTCAATGATACCTTTCTCAAGCATAACAAATATGGTGTGACACAGCCATATATAGTGCATCAAGGCGGGGTCAAATAGTCATGTGACACACAATGAAAAATCACGTGATATAACAAAATAATACTTCCAAAAATACATATAGTGAAATTATAATCAATCAAATACTGTGTTATGGTGTAAATATCCATATTATAGTATATATAACCATATACGTGTACCGTAAACAATATCCAGCTAAGGACCCTGTGTTATTACATATCAAGTAATCATGTGCTGATACAGTGCTCCGTTAAAAAACATTAAAAACATACATAATAATGAGCCATCAATGATGGGGGAAATACCTCAATATTACGCTATGTCCGGCGTTCATAAACCTAGTCTGTACAAACACGGGTACTAAGGTCACGTGATCCGGCCCGATACCATACGGCCAACTCCCACTGGCGTCACAGGGAGGAGGAGATCCCTCAGATACGTCACTGGAGTCTCACCAGTCACGTGACACAGAGTCTTTTAACCCATGTACGCCCTGTGCTGGGACCAAAGGAAAGGTGATTTTCGTCCATTCCTATGTGCTGGCATAATATATGTCAATTATGTGGATCAGTTATCAAATGTCTCAGTCTATAAATTGCCCGATCTCACTTATTTATACTAGTAAGGCACACATATGTACCTAGTAGTTGGGAATGATCCAAGGAACGGCAGGTCAGCCCACCGGGTCGACCAGCCATTCCCAATGTCAACGGACGGCGGACTGTGGCACGACGTGTCACCATCCCCCCCATCCCGACCCGGATCTGAACCCCATTAAGAATGTATCACGCATGGGCTTATAGACATCCTATAGATATCTTATCAATGAGGATTTATAAATAATAAATTAAGGCCATATGCACAGGCGGACTTAACATCCCGTATGTATAGAGATCCCAAGGTTATATTCATATATACAGACCATCCGGACAAAAATTTTCAGAATCATCAAATAGTAGATAAAACAAGCTGACATTCCCCCATCTTGATGCTCCTTCAATCATCAAAAGGCTCATCAGAATCTATAGATACACAGAAAGATTAAAATCAACATTAAGACCCTTAGGTTTAAGTGTACCCAATCTGTGTATCCACTCCAATTCCTTTCTTCTTAAGATCCGTTCCCTGTCACCCCCTCTTCTCTGTAGAGGGACATGGTCTATAATCATGAAACTAAAATCTCTCTCAGAGTGTCCGGCCTCCACAAAATGTTTGGGGACCGGGAGATCTTTACGTTTCTTACGAATTGAGTATCTGTGTTGGACCATGCGGGTCTTGGCATCCAGGGTGGTCTCCCCTACATACCACAACCCGCACGGACACATCACCACATAAATCACAAATGTCGAACTACACGTCAAGAGGTATTTAATATCATGAATCACCCCTGTCTGCAGACATACGAAGGACTCCATTTTTTTCATATACTGGCAATTATTGTTAACAATAATCAACAAATAATTGTTGATTTTAATCTTTCTGTGTATCTATGAAAGGAATGGTGTATATATACTTGACCTGTGGTTTCCTGACCCGGGACGCCAGTGGAAGGGAGAAGTTTATTGGTGTGATGAGTATGATTACATATGTGGAAATTTATTAACAATTCCCTATGTTTTTCTTTTCTTTTTTATCTATAGATTCTGATGAGCCTTTTGATGATTGAAGGAGCATCAAGATGGGGGAATGTCAGCTTGTTTATCTACTATTTGATGATTCTGAAAATTTTTGTCCGGATGGTCTGTATATATGAATATAACCTTGGGATCTCTATACATACGGGATGTTAAGTCCGCCTGTGCATATGGCCTTAATTTATTATTTATAAATCCTCATTGATAAGATATCTATAGGATGTCTATAAGCCCATGCGTGATACATTCTTAATGGGGTTCAGATCCGGGTCGGGATGGGGGGATGGTGACACGTCGTGCCACAGTCCGCCGTCCGTTGACATTGGGAATGGCTGGTCGACCCGGTGGGCTGACCTGCCGTTCCTTGGATCATTCCCAACTACTAGGTACATATGTGTGCCTTACTAGTATAAATAAGTGAGATCGGGCAATTTATAGACTGAGACATTTGATAACTGATCCACATAATTGACATATATTATGCCAGCACATAGGAATGGACGAAAATCACCTTTCCTTTGGTCCCAGCACAGGGCGTACATGGGTTAAAAGACTCTGTGTCACGTGACTGGTGAGACTCCAGTGACGTATCTGAGGGATCTCCTCCTCCCTGTGACGCCAGTGGGAGTTGGCCGTATGGTATCGGGCCGGATCACGTGACCTTAGTACCCGTGTTTGTACAGACTAGGTTTATGAACGCCGGACATAGCGTAATATTGAGGTATTTCCCCCATCATTGATGGCTCATTATTATGTATGTTTTTAATGTTTTTTAACGGAGCACTGTATCAGCACATGATTACTTGATATGTAATAACACAGGGTCCTTAGCTGGATATTGTTTACGGTACACGTATATGGTTATATATACTATAATATGGATATTTACACCATAACACAGTATTTGATTGATTATAATTTCACTATATGTATTTTTGGAAGTATTATTTTGTTATATCACGTGATTTTTCATTGTGTGTCACATGACTATTTGACCCCGCCTTGATGCACTATATATGGCTGTGTCACACCATATTTGTTATGCTTGAGAAAGGTATCATTGAAAATACCGAAACGTTGCAGTTGTGGGAATAAAGTGTCCAACACTATTTCACCGATTGGAGTGCTGCCTCGCTTTTTGTATCTATATATATATATATATATATATATATATATATATATATATATATATCTTTGTAGAAATGGCCATTCCATGACCAAATCAATGTAATTCTGAGTTGTTACTGTACCTAAAATGAAGACTAGAGTGGACCGGCTACTGTACTTTACTCCACCCCACACCATAATCCCCAGAATAGGACCAGTATGACGTTTCCTTGTGAAGGTGTTGTTCAGGTGCTCTCCAGACCAATTTCTAGGTATCAATGCATCCAAGAAAAAAGCAGCACTCATCGCTGAATAGGATAGACCACCATTCCAGCCTCCATTGCTGTCTGGTTGTGCACCATAATAGTCTTTTAGAGCAGCGATGTGAGGTCAATGGAACACCTGTAGCTTGACTTCTGGCTCATAGCCCTATGCCACACAAACCCCTTTTGATAGTTTGTGTGGACACTGTTTGCCACCCTAGACTAGGGATGTGACGTCCAATTTCACTTGCAGTACGAAATGGATCACTACACAACATTCTTCTAGTCAGATGACCTGTCCATGCACCTATTGCTGTCATTCCAATTCATTATTGTTCTCCCAACCACCAGGACATAAAACGTTGAACACTGCCCTCGGCCTAGGCGGTTAGCAATCTGCCATAGTGGGAAACCAAGTTTTCTCAGTTCAAGGATTCTGTCTCTCTCAGTTTGTGACAAGTGGCAATAACGGGCATGTCAACGAACAGGGAGCATCGCCCAATCATCCCACAGGCCTTGATGTGATTTTTGAAGTTTCATGTGGCTAAAAAACTTGCTTTCAATCAGGCTTTTATGCCCCTCCCACATGCCACAGATTGGAGCTAGATGCTTTAAAATGTAATCATCTACAGGTGTTACACCTGCTACTTCCTTGATTTGCATAACCTTACAGCTTGTCCTTCTTGATTTTGCTATTTCAATTTAGTGGAGTATATATCAGTTTTGCCCAGCTCTGCAAAAAGCAACTGGCTCAACACAACTGATATATATAGCCTTAGATATGATACATATTTAATGAATATAATAGATACCTATTAGATGAAAGGTAAATACTTAGAGAAAGATAAAGAAAATTTGTAGAGATTGCTATTAGATACGTGTTAGAAATAGTCTTGAGGGAATCAGGTTTTGGATCATCGATCCAAAGTTGATTAGTTCAACAACTTCGATATTAATGCTGTCTCCAAACTTTGTTTCACTCAAAGTCGCGCAAAACTTTGTTGAATGAATTCAGTATTAATTTCAGCAAATATTTAAAATTAAGAATCCAAAGTGGGGTTTGGTACAGAGGTACCAGCCGCTACCAAAGCCAACTTCGGATTCCTATTTTTAAATGTATTTTAAAGATGCAGAAATGAATCCCGAATTAATTCACCGAAGTCTCACACAACTTTAGGTGAAACGACTACATTTTAGTGCTGTATGAAGACAGCAATCAAAGTTCTTGAACAAATCGACTTTGGATCTGAAGCTCGATTCACTTAAGTTGAGTTAGAAACATTTGCACTGCCCTGGAGCAAGAAAACTTTGGAGTCCGGACATTTGTGGACATTTGCCCCTATTGGTGCAATGCAAAGTCATCAACTCACTACTTTAGTGAACCTTGAAGGGTTTACTTGCACTGGGATTTATGTCATTGTTTGCACTTATACTATTTTATACTGTTGAACTGCATTTTATATTATAAATCCTGTTCATTTGTACTGAATTGTGGAAAGCGTTAATGCACAGTCAGTTCACACTGATGGGATTTTAACACATAAACTCCTGGAAAGTGCAGGAATATCAGGTTTTAAAATTTACCAGAGTTGCCCATTTACAAATGTAGCGATCAGCCCAGAGATGTTCCGTGTCGAGCATGTTCTCACTACAGACGGAATGTTCCTGGTGACTAGACATGGGGTGGCATCTTTGCAGCTCCCACTTTCTACTAGGGCACTAATGGGATAAAGTTTGGGTAAAGTCCAGGACAGATATTGCAGATATTTGCATTGAGACATACAGCTCCTCTGGGTAAACTCCAGAACGTTTCTGGTTTACTGTGCATGTGTGAAAAGGGAGTTTTTGGAATTTCCAGCCTGTGTACCGAGAAGCTAGTAGTTTCCATTGTTGTTATAAGGGAATAAGCAGAGCTGAGTTTTGAGGGGGGAAAAAACCCAGACACAATGTACTTTTGACAGTCTGGTTCAGCTCTGTCAGACTGTTGTTTATCTCTAAAAACGATTAGTCATTCTCATTGACTTGTATTGAGGCACAATGCAAGTCTACTGTATCCTTGAACTGCAACATTGTTTCTGTTAGGCTGTGCTTCTCCAGCTTTAAAGGGATTCTGTCAGCAGCATTTCACATATTGAGTTATTTATACCATTGGATTCGGCCAGTTATAAGCAGTTCTAAATTGTAATTGTTATAGGTCACAGAGGCAGTTTTTGTGGTAAAAAAACGATTTTTAGTAGCTGTCACTCACTGTAAATAAGGAGCCCAAGGGGAGTTCCCAACCGTTGAAGGAGCCCGGGCTCTGCGATTCCTTGGAGCCCAGGCACGCCCACCTACTTAATATTCACTTCACTGACTCGCTCAGTGAAGCTCCGGCTCGGACGAAATCCCGAGCATGTGCAGTACATCCAGAGGCCTGCGCCCGTGCAGTCTGCGGGCGCAGGCCTCTGGATGTACTGCGCATGCGCGGGATTTCGTCCGAGCCGGAGCTTCACTGAGCGAGTCAGTGAAGTGAATATTAAGTAGGTGGGCGTGCCTGGGCTCCAAGGAATCGCCGAGCCCGGGCTCCTTCAACGGTTGGGAACTCCCCTTGGGCTCCTTATTTACAGTGAGTGACAGCTACTAAAAATCGTTTTTTTACCACAAAAACTGCCTCTGTGACCTATAACAATTACAATTTAGAACTGCTTATAACTGGCCGAATCCAATGGTATAAATAACTCAATATGTGAAATGCTGCTGACAGAATCCCTTTAACCCTCCCACTAGAAGGTTCTAGATCAGTTAGAAACTGTATAAAAGTAGAGCAGTCAGAGCCTCAATTGTAAGCTGATGGGGACCAATGTTTAGTGGGAGAAACTCTGCCAGACTGTATGAGGTACCAGGGAGCTAGCTGGATGATTGATCCACAGACACTGGGCCACCAGCCCTTTGCCCAGGGTAGGAGAGAATCGGCTAGCTAAGACCTTTCCTCAACACAGAGCCCTTTGATACCAGAGGGAAAACTGAAAAAGCCGGAATTAGACTTACCGGTAATTCATTTTCCATGATATCACCACGACGGCACCACAAGGAGATTGACCCCTGACCTCTGTAGGGGCAGGAACAGAGAAGGTTAAAGGCACACCTCCCTCCACCAACACCAGTGTTTACCAAATCACAGAGCCAATACCGGTGAATAAACTTACAGAAAATACGTAAAGATTTTTTTTTTTTTTTTTTTTTTTTTCTCTCCCCCCCCCCCCCCCCCCGGCATTGATTCATACCAGAGGACAAAAAGGAAGGGAGGGAATACTCCTGCCGTCGTGGTGATATCATGGAAAATGAATTACCGGTAAGTCTAATTCCGGCTTTCCATATCATCACCACGACGGCACCACAAGGAGATGTACGAAATTACAACTATGGGCGGGCAATTGCCTGAAGGACTTTACGTCCAAAAGACAAGTCTCTGGAATTGGAAAGATCCAGACGGTAATGCCTAATAAAGGTGTTTGCACTAGACCATGTAGCAGCCCTGCAGATTTCCTCAAGAGAAGCCCCCGCTCTTTCTGCTTGAGATGAAGACATGGCCCTGGTAGAATGGGCTTTAACATAACTTGGGCCAGGTAGGTCTTGGATTTCATAACAGATGGAAATGGTATTTTTAATCCATCTGCCCAAGGTGGATTTAGAAGCTTTCAGTCCTTTATTTTTGCCAGAAAACTGTAGAAGAAGACCATCCGATTTTCTGAAGTCTCTTGTCACTTGCAGATATCTGAGGACCGCTCTTCTGACGTCTAATGAATGGAAAGATGCTTCTTTATCATTTGATGGTGAGTTACAGAATGAGGGGAGGATTATCTCCTGGTTTCTGTGGAAATTTGAGACGACTTTAGGAAGGAAACCCGGATCCAGTTTGATGATTAATCTATCATCTAAAATTTTAAAATAAGGTTCCCTAATCGAGATGGATTGAATTTCTCCCAGTCTTCTCGCAGAAGTGATGGCTATAAGGAAAGCCACTTTGAAGGATAGTAGTCTCAGAGAGCAGTCTTCCAGCGGCTCGAAGGGACGTAAGGTTAGGCCCGTTAGTACTAAATTCAGGTCCCAAGAGGGGGTAGAACATTTCAAAGAGGGACGTAGTCTGGAGGCAGCCCTCATGAACCTTTGGATCCAACGGTGGTTGGCTAGTTGAGTGTCGAAGAAACAGCTCAAGGCAGAGACTTGGACCTTTAAAGTAGATGGTCTTAGACCCTTTTCTAAGCCTGCCTGTAGGAAGTCCAGGATTTTACAAATGTCTGGTTTTGAAGAATTTGGTGATGGATCCCTGTACCAGGAACAAAACCTTTTCCAAACCTTCAGATAAATAGCAGAGGTAACGTTTTTCCTGCTAGCTTTCAAGGTAGAAATCACCGCCTCTGACAATCCCTGACCTTTTAGGATCTTGGTTTCAGGATCCAGGCGGTTAGTTTTAGGAACTGCGGATGGGGGTGCGCAATAGGTCCCTGAAGCAGAAGGTCTGGTCTGAGCGGAAGAATCCAGGGTTCTGACACGGAGAGGTTTTTTAGTGGGGAGAACCAACTTCTCTTTGGCCAATAAGGTGTAATTAGGATGACAGTTGAGTTCCCCTGTTGAATTTTTTGGATCACTCTTGGGATCAGAGGCAGAGGGGGAAACGCGTAACATAGCTTCCAGTTCCATTGGATGGAAAGAGCATCTATCGCCCAGGGATTGTCCCTGGGGTTTAGGGAGCAGAATATTCGAATTTTTGCATTTTTCTTTGTCGCGAAGAGATCTATTTCTGGGACACCCCAACGCTGAGTAATTTGATTGAAGACGTCCCAGTGTAGGCCCCATTCTGCCTGATCCAGAGTTTCCCGGCTCAGGAAGTCTGCTTCTTGGTTCAGTGAGCCCTTCAGATGGATTGCCGAAATAGATTGAACATGAACTTCTGCCCACCGGAAGATCTGTAGAGCTAGAGCTTGCAGTCTCGGGGACCGAGTACCTCCCTGATGGGACAAGTATGCAACCGCAGTCGTGTTGTCTGTAAGGATTTTGAGATGTTTGTCCAGTAAGGAGGACTCCGCGGTTTTTAGAGTCTCCCAGACCGCCCGGAGTTCTCTGTAATTCGAAGACAGGGTCCTCACTGATAGAGACCAGATCCCCTGGAGGATTTGGTTGCCTATTTTTGCGCCCCAGCCCGACTGGCTGGCATCTGTGGTGATCAGGACCTGTGGAATTTTCTTCCAGACTACACCTTTCAGAAGATTCTCGGTGTCTGTCCACCATAAGAGGGAAGTTTTGACTGACCTCGGAACAGGTAATAGAAGGTCCAGGGAGGACTGTTTTCGGTTCCAAACCCTCAGAATCCAGGCTTGCAGTGTTCTGTAATGTAGTTGAGCCCATCTTATCGAGGGGATACAGGAAGACAGAAGACCCAGGAAGCTCATTGCATCCCTTACTGAGGAGAATTTCTTCTTCTGGAAGGCCCGAGTTTTTTGAATTAAGACACCTATTTTTTCCGGAGGAAGAGTGGTTATTTGAGAGTGAGAATCTAGGAGTACACCTAGAAATTGAACTCTCTTGGACGGCAGAAGATGAGATTTTTGAAAATTCACTATCCAACCCAGGTTCTTTAGGGTGGATAATAGGATTTTTTGACTTTCCAAGAGGCGAGAACAATGGTCGGCTATCAGTAGGAGGTCGTCCAGATATGGTACTATGATCAGACCCTCCTGCCTCAAGAATGCCACCATCTCTACCATAAGTTTGGTAAACACTCTGGGGGCAGAGGATATTCCAAACGGTAGAGCTAAAAACTGGAAGTGGTGTATGCGGCCCTGATGATCTTGAACTGCGAATCGTAGGTACTGATGGTGATTTTGATGAATGGGGACGTGATAATAGGCGTCCTTTAGGTCCACCGTGCACATGAAAGCATCCTGGGAGATCAGAGGTATTGCTGATGTTAGGGACTCCATCTTGAACCTTCGATACATGATGTATTTGTTCAAAAACTTCAGATTTATAATCATGCGGAGGGAGCCTTCTTTTTTCTTTACTAGGAAGAGGGTAGAATAGAAGCCTAACCCCTGCTCCCTGGGTGGGACTTTGGCCACAACATTGAGGACTTGCAACATTTTGATCTCCTGCCAGATGACATCTAGATTTGGGGATCTTGTGACGAGAAATTTGTTTGGGGGAAGCGATTTGAATTCTATTTTGTATCCTGATTCTATTAAAGATAGAGCCCATGGGTTTGATGACATTTTTCCCCAGGCTGGTAGAAACCTGTTCAAACGCCCCCCCACTGGGATGTCATTGCTTATCTGAGGGTTTGGTTTGGGGATTGAGGAGGAATCCTCTCCCCCTGCCACCCTTTGCATAGCTCCAGCGGCCTGATTTCCCTTTACCACGAAAGGACCTTTCCTGGAAATTTCCTGATCTGAACGGGAGTTTTCTGCGAAGGGGACGATCTTCCGGGAACCCCTTCTTTTTATCAGCCGCTTTCTCAAGGATCTTGTCTAAGATAGGGCCAAACACGTATTCCCCCGTGAAAGGGATAGAACAGAGCTTCATTTTTGAGGCTTTATCGCCCGACCAGGCCTTCATCCATATAGCTCTGCGTGCTGCATTAGAAAGGCCTGCATTTTTGGCTGCAAATCTAATGGACTCTGCAGAGGCGTCCGCCAAAAAGGCGGTTGCAGATCTGAGAAGAGGAAGAGAATTTAGAATCTCTTCTCTAGAGGTATTTCCTTTAATATGTTTCTCCAGCTCATTCAACCATAGAGTCATGGACCGGGCTACAGAGGTGGCCGCCACATTGGTCTTAATGTTAAATGTTGCTGCTTCCCAGGATTTACGCAGAAGGGCGTCAGCCTTCCTCTCCATGGGATCCCTCAATTGAGAGGCATCCTCGAAGGGTAACGAGGTTTTTTTAGCAACCTTTGCCACTTGAATATCGATTTTCGGTGTTTCATCGTAGAGCTTAGAATCAGCAGGATCGAAGAGTAAACGGGATTTAAAATCTCGTGAAATGCCCAGGCGTTTCTCCGGTTCTGCCCATTCCTCGAGTATCATCTCTTTAATATTTTCGTTAAAGGGGAAGACTTTTGCGCGTTTCGCCCTTAGACCTCCAAAGAGCTCCTCCTGTACGGAGTGAGGTTTCTGTACTTCCTCCACCCCCATAGTGGCTCTGACAGCCTTAAGCAGATCGTGCATATCTTCATTTTTAAAGAAGAATTTTTTACAGCCTTCAGCGTAATCAGAATCAGATACGCGGTCGTCCTCTTCTGCATATCTAGAGGAAACGGAATCTTCATCCTGGTCTTCAAGGTCAGAGGATGAGGCATGAGCGATTATTCTGGGCCGTTTTGGAGGTGGGGGCGCAGGGGGATTTAGCTGTGACAGAGAAGCACGTATTTCATCCTGCATCATGGAACGAAACTCTTGAAGGAGAGAGGGTTGTTCCTCCCGAATGACATTCCCAATACACTCTTTACAGAGTTTTTTTGGTGTATTGATCCGGTAATCTACAGCTGCAGGAGATACATCTCGCAGGCTTTTTTGCCTTCTTCTGTGTCTCTTTTGAGGCCTAAGAGACAACAGGAGAAAGGTCAGAAGGGATCCATATAAGAGAGGGGAAGTCACCCGTGATAGAAGTAGGAGAGGAAGGTAAGAACCCCCTGACCATGTGCCCAGCCAAATAAAACAAAATGCGGCATCAGCAGACTTACGGATGGCGGCGCGGGAGGCTCCGGTTCACGGGGAGAGCGAGTCTCGGGGCCCGACATGCTGGCAGTCGCATCAGACCTCAGATCAGTACGCCGCTTCCCCGTTTTTAAACTTACCCGCCGGCCTCTTGGACGCGCCGCCAACTTCCGGTCGACGCCGGAAATACATCATTAGGGACGCGCGAAGCGTCGGGCGCGCAGCCCAGCTTCACCCACGTGGGGGAAGGAGGGAGACCGCGCCGGGAGCAGGCCCCGGATGAACCGGAACGAGTCCTCCCACAGTCCCCTGCCCAGCGTTAGTACTGGACCGCGGGCGGGCAGGGGGGCAGAGGTAAGGAACGCCGTAAGCGCGCGTCTGATCCCCGAGGAACAGAACTCTGCCAGGGATATCATCATCACTCCTCACCACGAGGAGATCCTTCTCCGTCCTGGCCTCTGTAGGGACAGGAAACACTGGTGTTGGTGGAGGGAGGTGTGCCTTTAACCTTCTCTGTTCCTGCCCCTACAGAGGTCAGGGGTCAATCTCCTTGTGGTGCCGTCGTGGTGATGATATGGAAAAAAACAGTTCAGTGCATTACCTGTATTGTTTTGCACTTGAGTTCCGCTGGTAAAGAAGCACACTGGTTCATTTCAAACCCTGACTCTCTGGACTTATGTCCCATTGGGGTGATAGATAGATAGATAGATAGATAGATAGATAGATAGATAGATAGATAGATAGTTTTTGTAAGCACACCATATAACATAACACAAATTATACTCAGACTTGGAGTAACAAATCAAGTGACATCTCCAGAAACGTATTCTCAGTAAAGATCCGCCACAATTATCAAATAAGTAATACAGACTCAACCAAAGTTGACTTTGAATTTCCCTCATGATAAATTCCCTTTTGTATCTTTAAATCCTTTCACTGAGTTTGGGTCTTGAGTAGAGATGAGCCAATCGATTCGTTGATTTGTATCGAATCTTGGGAATTTTTAGCTGCGAAGCGAATCCGAATATTAGGTGATTCGCTTCGGCTTTGTATGCATTCGCTACTTAGTTTGTCCTATAAATTATACGCTATTGCGTATAAGTTACTGTATACGCTGTTGCGTACGAATTCATTAGCAAACTTTTACAGTTAGTTTGTTTATCATGCGCAAAAGCCCGGGAAGAAAGCGGTCACACCCAAAAGGACAAATCTGTCACCGGGCAGTGTTCAAAAAAATACCTTTATAAAAATGAATAATGGCTGGATTACATCCGAATTTCATACTCCTCTTGCTGATGCTGGTGGTGATTAGATCAGGCCTTGCAGGGCAAAATAGTCTGAGTGTCTTCCCACTGTTGCTGTCAGCTGGGCCATAATTTTACAGCCAAATGTCTTGTGTCATGTCATGGGCTGTGCGAACTCGAAGTCTCCAAAACCCTATTTCAAAACCAAACACTGTTGTCTACCTCCGCCTCCGTTTTCTACGCTTAGTAGGAGAGTAGCTGTTGTTAGTTAACGTTACTAATAGTTCTATTTAGTATTGTTAAGTTTGTTTTGGAGCCTCAGCCTTTAGTCCCCCCTCCAAAAAATATATATATATGTTATATATATTTAAAAAAAAAATTTTTTTACACTGCCTCTGGCTCCCGTACAAGTTATACACCACTACAGTCTGTTGTATTTATTTTACCCATCACTCTATGCTGATATACCCCCGTCCCCTACTACTACTGGCCAGGGCAGCCATAAAAAGCTTGTATACAATTTTCTCTGCCTATGTTAAGGTAGAATGTACAGGCTTGTTGCCCAAACAAGCCAAGCCTTTTTTATTTTTCTGTCTGTCAATTGTAATCAGTGAACAGGAGTGTGTGCAATGTAGTAATACTTCGGCCGGCAGACACCGCTGTGTTCATTAATATGGGAAAATGGCCGTGGGAAAAAAAACTCTGTCTTCTTCACACTATGTCAGGATCAGGAAGGTGTTAAAGGTTTAACAAAACACTCAAAACACAGTTATATATTGTATTTTCGCTCCGGCTGCCTCTCAGCAGGGGTTAACGTTCTGTGGCCAGATCTGCGGACCACCCCCATTACAGTGAATTTGGGCCGGAGCGCGGTTCCGGCCCCACACGTGTACCTGCGGCAGCACGGATCCGGAGGGACTCTTCACCCGCTGGATCCGGGCTGCCGCTAGTGTAGAAGTAGCCTTACATTCAACTCGCTTACTCCAAGCTTACTCACTTCCACGTAGCTTGGATGACAAATACATTAAATATGTTTTACACTTACTAGAGGCTGCAGGTACTTCAGGGGCAGTCCTGCCTCGACGGTGGTGACTCTTTTTAATACTAACACATGCTACTATTAAGATATTATGGTTGTGAGAGGGGGACCATATCATAAATGATGAGTTAAATGATGAGGATCGCCTGGATGCCATTTTCGAATATTCGCTCTGCCTCTGAGGAGTGCACGCCTCCGTATTACGTAATCGCGTAGACAATAGTACGCTGAGGATTGGCACACTATTTGTACGCTCATGCGTACGTCTTCTAAGAAGTTGCATACATTTTTTAAATGAAAGTTCGTTATCAGTGGGCGAATGTTCGCTAATAGCACATAATAACGTATATTTTGTACGCAAATACAACAAATCTATTCGTCGAATATACGAATCTTAGGAAAACTTCGGCGAATGTTCGGCAAATAATTTTTTGAATGATTCGCTCATCTCTAGTCTTGAGGACCATAACTATAGAGGAAATTGTTACCTACAGCCACCTTCAGGAACTGAATTTCCACATATAGTACATAAGATCATATTTATAGCTCTAAGTGAGCTGGAATATTTTGTGGTTTCTTCTATATCACACTAATATTTTAGCAGGAATGTCTATATCGCCATTAAAGACATTGCCTCCTCACTATTCTACCTTTCATTTACATTGATTTCATGGGGTATTTCTGTTATTTTTATCCCCTGGGAAAGATTGTGAAGCAATATCCCCCACTGCAAATTCATCACGGCCTAGAACAAGTGAAATAATTTGCACGTAACACTCCGCAGAGACAGATTAGCTGTATTGTTCAGAGCGTCGATGCTATGGTAAAGCAAATACAGTGATTTAACCCATAAAGTGAGCGATTTGTGGGGGCCACAGAGCTACAGGCTTTGGAGCTTAGCAGTGTTGAACATTGCAGCCAATGCCCAGCAAGAGATAAACTGTACACGGCCATTTTCTTAATTACAGGGATAAAAAATGCATTTATGAAGTGTTTAAAAATGGAGTGATTACATATAAGTGTCCAGCTATGATTAGAATAGCGTTACAGCTATTAAACAGAGAGAGACATTTATGAAGGCCCCATGGGGTAATAAAGTGGGGGAGGGTGAAGTATATCGTGGGAAGTAATTGTATTGGATCAACATATAGAAGAAAATTCTCATGTTCTTTGCTTTGTGTGATGAATTGATAATAAACAATGCGGTAAAGAGGACATCCTATCCATGTAACCAGAAGAGACATGTCCTCCTCGAACATGGTGCAGCTCTACCAGGCACCAAGATTAATGGTATTGTAAAGTATGATGCCCTACCTGAACTACACTATGGGATAAAGGTGTCCCCACTAAATATTTATTATGGGAAACTACCCATAGGGGATGAGGGCAAGAAAACTAACTTGCTGCAAATGTTTCTAGCCTTTGTGAACCCTCTCAGCCATTCATCAGGGCTGGGTGGGATACATGGCTCATTTCCTGGTAACACCAACTCCGTAAAATAAGAATAACTCAATTCTAATGAATTGTCGAGAGGTGTTCATTTTTTTAAATCCACTTATTGTCATTGCAGAGACCATTACCTTAAGAAACCCTGTCTTGGTAATATGGTTCCTATAAGTATTAGCAGCGGCAGACAGAGACAGTGGGCAAAAACAACTTGTGAGCCCCCTTTAAACAAAAATGGCACTTACAAATTCTCATACGTAACATAAATGTATCTTGAAATAAAAACTTGTTTTGTTATTATATTTTTGCAGCTGGATAAAACCCTGTTGTTGAAGGGTGATGATGGACATAATGGTAACATTTCTTGTGATCTAGGGTAGTTAAGGGGTTTATGGCTAATCCCAGGTTAGCTAGATTGGTGAAGCAGTTAGTAACATCCATTGTGATATGTGGTACAGAAAGGATTTTTAGCTGTATCCCTAATGATCTAGGGGTTGGAGGGGTTAATGGTGACATTTTTGGTGGTCTAGGGCAGTGAAGGGGTGGCTTATGCTACTAGGACAAGAGAATACACATACATTCAGAAAAGGGCATCTCCATTATGGACAGGTTCTTTTATACTTTATCACTTTAATTCACTTTTTTATCCATTTTCATGCACTATTCTGAAGTTCTGCATGTTTAATCTCTTGTCCTATTACCATATGATATTGGATTATGATCATGGGATTATTGTCAGTCAGGGGCATGTCATTTTTTCTATTTTTGGATTTTTAAAGGGCTGTTCAGGCTACACATATTCCAAGCATATATAATTAGACAGCAATCCAAGGTATGGTGAAAAAAACATGAGTTTTTATTCAGCCAGACATAATAGTGCACAACCTTTAATAAGGCAACGTTTCAGGCTATATGTAGCCCTTCCTCAGGCCTGGTTGTGTCCAAGAATATGAGCGCAGGCTACACATATTGACGACACCCGACACTCCCACTAATCAGCTGTTGCAAGTAACCCCAGTGCTAGACACTCTACATTGAGCTGGAAACAGAAAGCTCTATACATTGTGTCGTTTCCAGTGTGGCATACAGCTGCAGTACCCCAGCATAGCCACCACACAGTGTATGGAGCTGTCTGCTTCCAGCTCTGTACAATGTATACTTTCTGGACAAAAATAGCAGATCAGTATCGCATCTCCATCTATCTGATAATCATTCCTAATCCTGAAGATAGGTCATCAATATCTCTAATCCAGACATCCCCGTTAACTTGTAAATCTGTTCTCTATGGGAACAAAAAATTCTTGTTCAATAAAGATGTATAGTCCATATCTCTGAGGTGCAGCCAATGCTGCATGTGTTGTGTAATGGGCTTAAATTGGTGGATTTGCATTCATACTGACTGGAACTCTGATCACAAAAGCCCACATTTCTTAAAGTGAGTGTACCTAGATTTGGGTGAAAAAGCAAACTGGTGCATCTAGGCCAAGAGAAAGTTTCTGCCTAATCTGAAAAAGGGGTGGGGCTTGCCGGAAAAGGGGTTGTTGCCTAAAATATTTTGCAACAAAATTCTGGGGTAAACGCGTCTAGCCAGACACCATTGCATCATCCAGCCTGAGCCACTATGATAAATCTGGTGTAGGTCTAGACAGCCTGTGTAAGGGCTGTATTAGACCTGCAGATGAGCATTATGATGGAGGAGCTAATGCCATTGCTCATCCTCATACAGAATCATTATTTGTCAGCAACAGAGTGTGATTAGATGGCAGGATGTACCCCGCCAAGAAAATGATGATTTTTTTTTTAGCCTGCTTAAAAAAATGTGATTGCCCCATAAACGAGCAAACTGTAATCAGCGGCACTTTTATACAGGGAGATCATTGCTAATGAGCGTTCCTACAAGCACTTGTTAGTGATGATCCGGCCGACCCTCAGTACGTGTAATATAGTTTACTCCATTTATAGGATTAGTGAGTCCACCCCAACTTTTTTTGTGGTGCCCTCTTCAATGTCCTTAACCATTTGCATCTGATGAAACATGATTTTTTCCTGATGGTTTTGTGTGGAATCTATAGAGGAAATGGTCTACATCACATTGTTTTTATGTTTTTTGTTTTTTTTTTGTATGGAATCTGACAGTAAAAAAAAACTATGAATGTGGATACAAGATGTGCTTAGAATTTTGAAAATCTTGAGAAATTTTACTATGCAACTCTTGGTATAGGTGGCATAGGTTCATCTCCTGGTGCCACAGTTTAAGAGCTCTTACACATGCTTCTATAAAAAAAAAAATTGCATCAGATTTTGGGCTACATTGCTTCTAAGGGAGGATATGGCGACTTATGGTGTCAATAATACATGTACCTTCCAAGTCTCTCTGTTTTAGAGGACAAGTCCCTACTTTGGGTTCAATTTCCTCTTTCCATTTTTGACATAAAATAGATTTGGATTAATAAACTTATCCTATTGCTCCAGAAACTCTATCTGCTTCTTCCTTAAAGATTAGACCCCATCTTGTATATTATTCTATCATCTGGTACATCTTAGAAAAAACCCATCTCATTCACCATTTTCTATGCCTGATTTAGACGTAGAAAAAGGTCTAAATGTAAGAGCGCTAGGAAGGGGTCTTACATTTTGAACTGGTGCTGGATGTGTCGAAGTTATGGAGAGGCCTGCACCTCTTCATAAATTTGGTGGATCCACCAACAGTTTAGGGCTTTATGAAAACCAGAGTCTAAAATACCAGTCCTAATAAATGTACCCCTATATTCATATGCTAATAGCTAAATGTAAGTGTATAGATATGCTTGAACAAGATGGATCTCATACAGTGAACCATAAGTGTTCCTCTTTGACTGACCAAAAAGTTGGAAAGTATGTCATACCGTGTCACATGGAATGCCTATGGCCCTATCATATGGAATGTATGGACTTGTGCTGCCATACAGGCTTTTTGTACATGACATTGCAGTGGAGGAGGGTAGGAGTTTTAACCACTAGATATTTATACATTCCCAAAAATCCCCTTTAATAGGGTTAATTGAATTGTATTTTGA
Source organism: Rhinella marina (assembly GCA_900303285.1). Lineage (NCBI taxonomy): Eukaryota > Metazoa > Chordata > Amphibia > Anura > Bufonidae > Rhinella > Rhinella marina. The sequence continues at coordinate 331,969 of ONZH01008403.1, forward strand.
TTAACTTGATCATGTATGTGCTTCAATGTTTTTCTAAAATCCATCTCAATCCTTAAAAGGTACTTAAGAAAACATAAATGTCTGAAAACACTGCTCTTCAGAAAATTCCAAAATGCCCAATATCAAAATCAGTTCGGATCATTGCATTCCTTAGAGCCATTACCCAAAATGTTCTCTCTTAGTGACTTTTATGTATTTTGTTTTTGTTTCTGACAGTTAAATCTTGGACTTGCATTTCCCTGACAATTTACTGATGGCGGGCAGCGCTGTCAGACACAGGTGGCGTTCTTCTAGGAGGATTTTTCAATACAGCATCTGCCAAAGCAGAACAACTGCAATGGTACAATTGCTGTCCCAAGTAGTGCAGATTAATCCTACCCCACTATGTAGAACAAATACATCCCCAATCTTTATTAAAGACGTTATTGAGTTTGTGAGAATATCTGTTGAGATAATGACTTCATTTGCTGAGCACAAAGCTCTAGGAAATTGGTGCGGTATTCACAGATGGACCAAAGTAGAAGGCTATCTGCTCTGTGTTGTCTCATTGTCTCTCCGCAGTCTGTGGGATTTTAGCTAGATTGTTTGCAGGCACTGGATGAGGTTTGCTTAAGGTTGTGGGTCAGGATCTCCTTGCATTGTACAAGATATTAGGTCCAAATTGGGGTTCCATTCATTAATAATGATCACAATAAGATTAAATCATTCTGGAAAATCTCATAAAATCCTCTAAATACGCTCCAGTGACTCCTTCTAAACCCCAAACATTCCGATTTGGGCAGAGAAGAAAATGAGTTTCTTTGGGGGTTTAATGCCCCCTTTTAAAAGACAACTTCAGAGTTTTTCATGCATGATATGTGAAATGTTTATAATGGATGCACTGGAAATCCGGGGGTCTTCAACTTGTGATATTTCTCGGGAATATTAAGCATAGGAATTAGCTGTGTCCAGCTGGTGAAAGTTAAAGAATAGAGCTGGGCTTGTTTGTATCCTCAGAATGACAGGGGATTAAGGGTTTGTAAAACAAGGCTGCAGGCTTTCATTGGCCTGTAATACTTGTAATCCTTGCAGGTAATTTCACGCAGTTTGCCTCCGTTCCATGAAAGGGTCAAATTGGGAGAAAAAAAATGACTTGGAAAAAAAAAAGCTTCATTCATTAACAGTAATAATAAGACTGATACTAGAACTGAGGGCAGACTGAGGCAGAGAAAATGATATTGACAAAAAGATCTTCCCTAAAGTTTTGTATTATTTAAAGTAAAACGCAGGCTGATCAGAAGAGCAGCATGGGTCCTCAAAGAGCAGGACAGAATGAAGATATCTGCCGGTTGGTGTAAGTTGCAATCAATACCATAGACTTCATTTAGATTCATAGGAGAACAAGATTACCTTCAATATATCACTTTGCGATTGGAAAACAATCGAAAATACATCAACTCCCTGGGATGATTGCTTCAGATGGTGGAAGAGTTCTGGGAAGGAATAAAGATTAAAAATAAGCGTTCTCTATTCTCTCAACCATCCGCGCAATGATCACAAAGTTTCAGGTTAATAGCTATGCCTAGTAAGCGAAATCTATTGATTGACTCATATTAATATGGTTTAGTATTTCAGCCTCGCCCATTGCCTGTAATGATTGATGCCGCTTGTTGATTGTTTTAAAAATCTATTTTACAAAACACTATAAATCTTTTACTGGATCTTCTGCAAGTTTTCACCCAATTTCATTATCGCCACTCAGTTTTGTACAGTAATATAAAGAGTCACAAGCTTCCATTAACCCGGATTTATACAGATAAATGTGGATCTGTCGACCCAGAATTCAACATGTTATTGTCATTGCAGAATCAAAATTGCCTAAACAAAGCTGTACCCCTACACACACACACACACACATACACACACACGTATACACACATACACACACATACATACTTTGTCATTGTACACTATTAGTCAATGCAATTATTCTTCTGTGAACACATCAGTAGAACACATTTCTCCCCTGTTCTGATACAGTAGTTTGCTGCATAGTTTGAGGGTAGATGACTTATATCAGCTTGGTGTCCAGGCTGTTTAGCTCACAGATGTTCCCCATACGGAATACATTTGTAACAAACTCTTTTGGTCCATTTAAATACATCTGGCTCCCCAGTCACTTTTGCCTAGGACATAGTACAAAAAATCTAAGGAAACTGACAATTAAAATTTACCATGGTTTCCTATATGGTCAGTGTCTGGTGGCAAAGTTTTTTCCCTTAGTTCTTTTTTCTTTCTAGCTCAAGCAAAAAAGAACTTGCTGGATGCAACTGCTATGCATCAAAAAATGCATGGTGTCAACCTAGCTTAAAGGGGGGGTGTCATCAAAAAATGACCTATTATTTAAATCATGTTTTTATGTTTAACATATTTTTAAAGAATTTTTAATGTTTTTAATTTTCCATGTCAATATCTACATTTAAACAAAAAACAAAATCTTGCAGTTTTCGCACTGGCCACTAAGCCTAATAATAGACGACACTTCTTGGTCTGTACAGATCACTTTACTGCAGTTATATATATCAGAGATATCACCTCTTTGTATGGATACGACATGATCCACCATTCACAATATGGTGTCAAATCTTATCTATTCACAGATAAGATCACAGGTCACAGAACATGCCTAAAAAACTCTCCCATAGAGCGAGGCAATGAGGTCCTCTCCAGACCATTGTGTCTATGGACCATGGGGCTGCCATAAAGCAATTTTTTTAATGCTTTGCAAATACTGTTAAGAACAGCTCAGGCAAGATGGCCGCCCCCATAATCATGTTCAGGAAATAGATTAAATAAATCTGCAATCAGAAAATAAAATCCGATTTTAAAAAATGAGATTTTTGGTGACAAATTTTCTTTAAAGTCATTAAAGGGAGTCTGACACCTCATTTTCACCAATATAACTAAGAGTACTGCCCCACAGAAGATTGCATACACATCCCAGACATACCTTTGTGTCTGTATTACATGTCCAGGAAAAGTACTTTTAGGCCCCTTTCACACGACCGTATGCCCTCCGAGACATACGGTCCGTGAGCAGGCCATATGTCCTGGAGCGGCATCGATCATGCGCACGGAATCGCACAGCATCTTTGATTAAAAGGATGCTGTGCACGCCGGGCCACCCGCGGGACTATTGTCCCGCACTCATAAAATCATATGAGTGCGGGACTATAGTCCCGCGGGCGGCCCGACGTGCACAGCATCATTGTAATCAATGATGCTGTGCGCTCCCATGCGCACGATCGATGTAGCTCCGGGACATATGGCCCGCTCACAGACCGTATGATTCGGAGGGCATACGGTCGTGTGAAAGATGCCTTATTCTGCAGGAAAACAGCTCCCAAGTGCCCTGCTCTGCTGCTGCAAGTGCCCAAAGCAAACCAGACTGAAGATATAGCTGTTAGAAATCGAGTCAGGAGAGAAAGCTGTTTTTACATTCACTTTCAGCTGGGCACTTGGGAGCTGATTTCCAGCAGAATAAAAGTGCTTTTTCTGAACATGGAATACATGGGATGTGTTTGCGATCTTCTGTGAGGCACTGCTGTTAGTTATATAGGTGATATATGTGTATATATATATATATATATACAGTACAGACCAAAAGTTTGGACACACCTTCTCATTCAAAGAGTTTTCTGTATTTTCATGACTATGAAAATTGTAGATTCACACTTAAGGCATCAAAACTATGAATTAACACATGTGGAATTATATACTTAACAAAAAAGTGTGAAACAACTGAAAATATGTCTTATATTCTAGGTTCTTCAAAGTAGCCACCTTTTGCTTTGATTACTGCTTTGCACACTCTTGGCATTCTGGGATTTCTTGCCTTATAAATGGGGTTGGGACCATGAGTTGTGTTGGGCAGAAGTCAGGTGGATACACAGCTGAAAGTCCTACTGAATAGACTGTTAGAATTTGTATTATGGCAAGAAAAAAGCAGCTAAGTAAAGAAAAACGAGTGGCCATCATTACTTTAAGAAATGAAGGTCAGTCAGTCCGAAAAATTTGGAAAACTTTGAAAGTGTCCCCAAGTGCAGTCGCAAAAACCATCAAGCGCTACAAAGAAACTGGCTGACATGAGGACCGCCCCAGGAAAGGAAGACCAAGAGTCACCTCTGCTGCGGAGGATAAGTTCATCCGAGTCACCAGCCTCAGAAATCGCAGGTTAACAGCAGCTCAGATTAGAGACCAGGTCAATGCCACACAGAGTTCTAGCAGCAGACACATCTCTACAACAACTGTTAAGAGGAGACTATGTGCAGCAGGCCTTCATGGTAAAATAGCTTCTATGAAACCACTACTAAGGACAGGCAATAAGGCAATAAGCAGAAGAGACTTGTTTTGGCTAAAGAACACAAGGAATGGACATTAGACCAGTGAAAATCTGTGCTTTGTTCTGATGAGTCCAAATTTGAGATCTTTGGTTCCAACCACCGTGTCTTTGTGCGATGCAGAAAAGGTAAACGGATGGACTCTACATGCCTGGTTCCCACCGTGAAGCATGGAGGAGGAAGTGTGATGGTGTGGGGGTGTTTTGCTGGTGACACTGTTGGGGATTTATTCAAAATTGAAGGCATACTGAACCAGCATGGCTACCACAGCATCTTGCAGCGGCATGCTATTCCATCCGGTTTGCGTTTAGTTGGACCATCATTTATTTATCAACAGGACAATGACCCCAAACACACCTCCAGGCTGTGTAAGGTCTATTTGACCAAGAAGGAGAGTGATGGGGTGCTACGCCAGATGACCTGGCCTCCACAGTCACCAGACCTGAACCCAATCGAGATGATTTGGGGTGAGCTGGACCGCACAGTGAAGGCAAAAGGGCCAACAAGTGCTAAGCATCTCTGGGAACTCCTTCAAGACTGTTGGAATACCATTTCAGGTGACTACTTCTTGAAGCTCATCAAGAGAATGCCAAGAGTGTGCAAACCAGTAATCAAAGCAAAAGGTGGCTACTTTGAAGAACCTAGAATATAAGACATATTTTCAGTTGTTTCACACTTTTTTGTTAAGTATATAATTCCACACGTGTTAATTCATAGTTTTGATGCCTTCAGTGTGAATCTACAATTTTCATAGTCATGAAAATACAGAAAACTCTTTGAATGACAGACTCCCTTTAAGGCTGAAACTGATATCCATGGGCATAGTATTATTTCCATTGCCATTTTTTGACAAAATTCTTAATTGTCATTAATATATATCTCTTAATATTATAAAAATGAGTTTCTGTCTGTCTGTTCTCTATGCGCGACCAAACTACTGGACCGATTTTCACAAAATTCGGCACGCAGGTACATCAGGTGCCCGGGAAGGTTTTAGACCAGGTCTCATCTCTCTAGGACATAACGTTCCCGAGATATTACCAAAATATGACCTGCATTAGCCAATATTAGCCTGACAGCATTGGTTTTAAACCCCAACTGCCATTCTCTGCACAGACACACACAGGGAGGGCAGGTTTCCATAACAACACAGCCAGGTAATTAGCAGCCAGCTGAGGATCTCAGGTAACAATCCAGTCATTTCTATTCAATGCTTTAAAGGGGCAGAGCACTGTGGATGATACTGTTAAAGGGGTATTCCGGTTACCATAAATATAACTTATGTTTTAGACTAATTTTAGACTATGACCGTAGTCAAGTAGTAAATCTTCCACTGCTACCCATTGCGTGTCCTCATAAATTACCATGGCACCGACCTGTGATTCACACCACTCTCAAAAGAAGGACTTACAACACCTGCTCCAGGTTTCACTAAGCCACACCCCGACTCTGTCAGGCCACGCCCCCTTCCCCCTCCGCAGCCAATTGTGATTGAAAAAATGAAGGTAAAAATAAACTTCTGTCAGCTGCAGGGGTGGGAGGGTGAGTTTCTCTCTGCAACAACACACAGAAACTTTAGATGAAATAGACTAATATTAGACTACTACCGTTCAGAAGTAATAAAAGATGTTTTCTTCCACTAAAAGGACTTAAAAGAACCCCCCCCCCACAAGGTCCCGCTAAACCACGCCCCCGGTCAGGCCACACACTCTCCCACTCCTCAGCCAATGGGGAATGAAAAAATGAAGGTAAAAATCAACTTCTGTCAGCTACAGGAATGGGTGGGAAGGAGACTTTCTCTCTGCAATGACACACACACAAACATTAAATGAAATAGATTAAATATACCTGTGCGAAGCAATGTTTTCTTCCACTGCTACCCACTGTATTTCCTCAAATTACCATGGCATTGACCTATAATTCAGGCCACCCTGAAAAGAAGGACCTAAAAGCCCCCCCAAGGTCCCAGTAAACCACGCCCCCGACCCGTTCAGGTCATGCCCCCTTCCACTCCGCAGCCAATGGGGATTGAAAAAATGAAGGTAAAAATCAACTTCTGTCAGCTACATTGACTTTCTCTTTGCAACGACACACAGAAACATTAAATGAAATAGATGAAATATACCCAGGCGAAGCCGGGTCTTTCTGCTAGTACTGGATAAAGATAGGCTGATCAACATACACCATCAACATGCCATCACTTTTCACATAAGGAAAACCCATAGGGGGAGACTTACTAAGCATGTTGCACCAGAATTATGGTGTAAAATGCACCAAAAAGTATGGCGTTTTGATTTGCACCAAATATATCAACTGTTTTCTCCAGAATTTTCACCATGAATAATGCATCACGCCAGAAATGAGTTAGAAATGTCAAAGTGTGCGGGGCTATCAAATTGGCGCATATTACACCTCATTTATCATCCTCTTATTGGCAGAAATGGCTCAAATTGTTGCAGACAAATTAACCCAGCTTATGTGGTGGTGTTTTGTGTAAAAAGTCGCATTTCTGAAACGTGAAACCAACTCGTGGTGGGAACAAATGATAGGTCAGTATTAGAGATGAGCGAACGTGCTCGTTACGAGCACTGTAGCGCTCGGCTCCCCTGCGCAATGCCCGCAGGCATTGCGGATCCATCCTCAGCTGAATGTAAGTCAATGGGGACGGATCCATTTGGTATGACACTCATACCAAACGGTTCCGTCCTCCTCACCCGACTGAAAGTCAGTGGGGACGGATCCGTTTGGTATAAGTGTCATACAAAATGGATCCGTCCCCATTGACTTACATGCAGCTGAGGACGGATCCGCAATGCCTGCGGGCATTCGTTCGCAGGGGAGCCGAGCACTACAGTGCTCGTAACGAGCACGTTCGCTCATCTCTAGTCAGTATTAAAACAGGATGCAATTATTTTTTTTAATATGATCTAAACAACAGGGTTTTATCAGAAAACTGACATCCAACAAAAACAAAACAATAACAAAAACGTCCCGAGTGTGAAACAAAAGTTGCAATTTACCAGTGGAAATGTCGCAAATATGCCTTAAAAGTCGCAATGTTTCAAAAGTCTCGAGCGTAGTCTGGCAGGGGAGTGGCTAAAATGGTGCTTTTTGGTTTTAAAAAAGTTGTATTTTAGTGCTGTTGGTGTTAAAATGTGGCAAATCAAGAGAAATAGGCGTATAATCAAGTTGACATTTTAAAAAGTCACATTCTACAAGTGATTTTACAAATGGTGTGCGTGTTTTGATATGTGAGGTAAAACAAATCACCAGTTTTGATTTGTAACTTTAGTTTTTTTTTGCGCAAATTACGCCATTATTGATAAATGTCCCCCATAATGCTTTTCAGTAAAAGGGGAACTTATCAGTCATGATGGCCTCCATGATTAAAGATTACAAACCTGGTTTTGTCTGATCGTGCAATCCTGTGTTGCCCTATCCTGCCCTCTTCTTGCTAATCTACAGACAGTAGACAGGAGGCAGATGGAAAATGTGAGACATAACTACAGAATTGGCCTACACAGGGTTTGTTTGTAGTCTGTAACCACAGAGACACATTAGAGGTGCATAAGCACTGTATGTACAAAATGGCAGGATATTTTAATCAATACTATTCACAAATTTAAATTTAAAAGAAAAAAAGTTTGTATATATCCATTAAAGTTTTAAGCAGCTCTCCTGACATGTCTGTTTTAGTAAATACTTGCCAAACATTACTCATTGAATAATTACTACTACCATTTTTGCCTTTGCTACCACTTCCCGCCTTCAATTGCTTTGTGTGCTGCTGCATGGCTGCTTCTAATTGCTAATCAGCTTCTGCAATAACACTGTGCTGCTGACCTCATTTCTTTGCCAGAGGAATTAGCCCCTAGCTTGCTAAATTCCTTGCTACAGTGTGCTGTTTCCTTTTGTCTGCCTGTGTACTGACCTGTGCCTGTTTTACCTTTGTGACCCTCCCCTCCCTGACCTTGGACCAGTTAATTGGATTCGCACAAACTCTGCGTGCCCTGATCTTGGCCTGTTTATGTGTTTTTGCATGTTCCTTCAATGTGTCTGATCCCTTGTGAGTCAGCTGTCAACCACACCGGACTACTCCAGGAGGTAACAGCCTGGAGATTCCCTGTAGCGAAGACCAGATCCCTGTATAGAAGTTAAAGGGTGAATAACAGGGAGCTGCTAGGATAATGTCCTTAGGTTTAGCCCAAAGCTAACAAAGTGGTTCCAGTGGTTACTGCCGTAACAAGGATCTTATGTTGGACTTCATGGACTTGTTACATGGACTTGTCCACACTATTTAACTCTGTACGTAACTGCCCAATTTATGGTGACTGTGTCTGTTTATAAAAGGAAAGGCAACAACTAGTTGTCAATTTATTAACTTCTGGGAGGAATAACATATGAACAACACAATGCTACAACACAGAGCTTTATTTTAAGTTTTAGGAGAAACCATTTATTAAAGTGAATCTGTCACCAGGTACCTCCCTATCCAACTGTTTGCATAGACAAATAGCTGTGGTTCACTTGATTAAAATGCTGTTTTTTATTTTTGTAATCCAGGACTATTTTTCCCCCCAAGTTATGATACTTTTTGTTTGGTACAATGAGGGTGTCACCATTGCTCTTGTTGCACCCAAGCTCCATGCATTTCTATGGACAGTTCCTCCATCTTTGCTTTGCAAATGCCTGGTCTGGTCAATCAAAGCAGAGAATGAAGGGCTGGGCACAGAAAGGAGCGGAGCTTAGGTGCAACAGGATCAATGGTGACCCTTATTGCACTAAAGGCCTAATTTGCATATTAAGAAAAAGTGTTATATCTCAAGAAAAGAACTTTGGATTAAAAAAAATGTTTTAATCAGATGAACCAGAGCTATGTGTCTATGCAAACAGTTTGATGGGGAAGTCACTGGTAACATATTCACTTTAGAAAAAATAAAGATTAAAAGGAGAAGTGGACTTTAAAGGTAGTCTTTCACCTGTTTTTCACCTATATTAATAACAGCAGTGCCCCACAGAAGATTGCAGACACATCCCAAACATACCTGTGTGCACTGTGTGTCTGTATTTCATGTTCAGAAAAAGCACTTTTATTCTGCTGGAAAACAGCTCCCAAGTGCCCAGCTGAAAGTGAAACTAAAAACAGCTTTCTCTCCCGACTCGATTTCTAGCAGCTATATCTTCTGATATACTGGATATAATGCTGTGATTTTGGTATCATTTGAAAGCTTGGAAAGCTTTTCTATCTACTACCAATCCCAAGATATGAGCAGCTAAAGCAGCCCTCCCCTCTTCAGTCTGGTTTGCTTTGGGCACTTGCAGCAGCAGAGCTGGGCACTTGGGCTTTTTTGTGGAACACTTATGCCAAAATCACAAACAGACATTTTTTTACAGAAATTAAAAAAACATAATAAATGATTAAGATTATAAGTCATACATGTCTATAGCTCAATATACTGATAAGATCTCATTATCAGCGTTTACTGTGTGCTGTGAAATGATGATAATTATGACCAAAATCATCTAGTCAAGTACCACCACCTTTTAAAAAATTCACGGACACAGGAAAAAAGTAGCCTATTTTTACAGACTGACATTTCTGGACAGTTGGCAACCCAGATTAGGGGAGACCAGAGATCAGGCATGAAGGAATCTGATTTCTTGTTCTGACGCTCTTCAGAGGGCATCACGTCAATCTATGAATTAAATTATATGAGCACTGTATTATGTGAGCCTTTTGTTTCAAATACAAGAACATTGATGCTTTTTAGAGGTACATTGACATTACTATTTTTGGGCACTGTGGAAGTTATTATGGTACATGCAAATATGTGAGTACTGAAGTATATTTCTTTAGAATATTGTACTTGCTCTCATATAGAAAAATAGTTATTATTTGGGTTCTGTGTTAGTTATCATGGGGTGATTGAATTTGCTTTGGCACAAAGATGAGGTTTGCAGTATTATATGGCCAGTACTAAGGTATGTCTGGTGCTTTATAGATATACAGTATTTGTGGTTGGAACTGTTGTCCTGTATGGCATTAACACTGTTGTGTGTATGTGTACAGTTATTCACAGAAAATGGTGCACTACAACGATAAATGCAATTGACAATATATGGCTAACCCTCACACTGATGTTAAAATGAGACTTTCGCCAATATATTCTTATATCAAGAACATACCGGAGCCCAATCACCCCGTCAAGGTATCTCAATTGGAACGGGACCTAACGCTCACCCAACTATGGTATAAGTAATTGCAGATAGGGGCATGAAGTCCAGTTAGTTTAGATCAGGGGTGGGATTCAAATTTTTAACCACAGGTTCCCTACTCAACGGCAGACATGCGGCGTCACGACACATATTTACATATACCTACACCATATAGACAGGGGTGTAGCTAAAGGCTCATGGGCCCTGGTGCAAGAGTTCAGCTTGGGCCCCCCTTCCCTCAGTGCTTTGTGTTCTTCTTATGGGGCACAAGGGTCTTTGGGCCCCCTTAGGCTCCTGGGCCCGGTAGCGACTGCTACCTCTGTACCCCCTATAGCTACGCCCCTGCATATAGATGCAACACACATTCACATAAATACACCACATATACACTACACACACATACCACCCAACTTTTAAAAAGCCTAAGGAGCAAAACTATGGAATGGAAGTGCTCATCTCCAGCTGCCGCTGTAATTTTAACAACCGAATCCCATGTCTGGTTTAGATGTTATGTGGATTTATGGGGTTATACCTACAGCAAAGCCGGAAAAAATGATCTAAGGGATTATCTAAGTCTTGGTGTCAAGTTAAACCTATAGCGGCACATTTATTAAGACTTATTAACCCCTGTACCTGGAAATGGATCTGCTGGAGTTATGAAGAGGAGCAGGATCCACCACCGCTTCTAAATGTAAGATAGCTTTGTAGCTGACTTACATTTACACCATTTTCTACGCCGGTCCGACCCTGCCCATGCCACGCAACTTAGACCTGGTGTGAGTAGAGAGAAGCCACAGTTTGTGGTGCAAAGGACCTTTGCCCCTGATTTGATAAATGTTTTCAAACTAGTGCTAAACTGTTTCAGCTGGCTGTTCGGTAGAGGAATAGCCTAATGCTTTTCATCGTATCTGTAATAGCCGGATACTACCTTTCTCCACCACAGTCCATTGACTATAATAGGACCCGGCAAGGATCCAGTCTCTTCCTGTTTGACAAAAAACGTTACTTGTAGCAGTATTTGTCAGGCTGAGTCTCTGCCGGATCCCATTATAGTCAATGGACCCTGGCTGAGAAAGGTAATATCTGTCTATGCCGGATATGATAATTTCACTGCAAATGTGAACAAAGTAACTCTGGACAATGCTTGAGCTATGACCACATTTTGCACATACTTTCTCCCCCATAGACAGGCTCTGACTGACCCACAGGGGTACAGGTGAATCCCCCGGTGGGTCCCTGGGCAAGGTGGGCCCCTAGTCTCCCACCTCCTGCACAAGTGGCACATAACACAGCAGACTTACTGCACTACATACATATATTCAATGTACAGCACCTCAACCAGCCTATGTTCATATAAAAAACTTTAACCACTTCCCGTCTGCCCATTGACTATAAACGTTCGGGAAGTGGTTATCTATCTCTGAATGGACGTTTCTGAACGTTCATTCAGAGGTAGCAGCTGCACGCTAATCGTGCAGCTGCACAGTGGGGTACCTGCTCTCAGTAACAGCAGGGTACCCCAAAGAGAAGGCAGGGACCATTCCCAGGGGTCCCTGCCTTCTAGATCACTGTATACGCAGCGCTCAACGAGCGCTGTGTATACAGATCAGGAAGCGCTATTGCGCTTCCTGTTCCGGCCCGGCGGATCGCCGGGTCTGGGAGAGTGCAGGAGCTGCCGGGTCTCTCATAGACCCGATCAGCCCTGCACTGAGGCTGTACAGCATAGTATTATGCTGTACAGCCTCTCTGGGGATGTATTTCCCCTGTAACTGGGGCTACTAAGTGTAAAAAAATAAATAAATAAATGTCCCCCTGAGGTCTTGTATGACCTTATGGGGGACACAAAGTGTAAAAAAAAAATAGAGTATTATAAAAAAAAAAAAAAATCACATATATATAAAAAAAATAATTTCCCCCCAAATATTTCATTAAAAAAAGTTACAAATAAAAATAAATAAGATAGACATATTTGGTATCACCGCGTCCGAAACGACCGGCTCTATAAAAATATCATCTACCCCATCAAGTGAACTGCGTAAAAAAAATCTAATAAAAATTATGCCAAAACAGCTTTTTTTTGTCGCATCACCTACCAAAAAACATAATATCAAACAATCAAAAAGTCGTATGCATCCCAAAATGGTAGCAATAAAAACGTCACCTCATCCCGGAAAAAATGAGCCCCCACACAAGATTATAGCCCGAAAAATGAAAAAAATGGCTCTTAAAAAATTGCAACACAAAAACATAAATACACAATAAATTTTACTGGTCGGCTCTAGACACCCCGGTCCGACACTGCTCACAGATGCTAAAAAAGATCATATTAGAAATTCTTTAAAATACCAAGAAAATTCTTCATTACCTTTAGGAGAATAAGAGTTTGAGAATAAGAGGGTTACACGGTTACATTTTAAGAGTCACATGGTGCGCCACAATTCTTCATTAACTTAAACCTGCATGAAAGGAAGGCCTTGTCTGAAGTGCAATTACATTTTTGATGCATAAATCTGCAACTGATGGTATTGAACATATTGAGATATTTTGCCTGATGGAGCTGTCAGAGCTTGATGGAAATAATTGTGCAGTGTGTTAATAATTATTGTTTTCTGATACTGTTATGTCATTTTCCACATGTACAATAATTAATGTGAGAATCTCTATACATTTATTCAATTTTGCTCATATAGTTTTGTAGTAAAGGTAAAGGGGGTTATGCATGAAAACTGGCATATAGCATGCCCGACACTGAACAATGCCAAGTGTCATCTGGTGTTGCTCACTATAACTTTTCCAGCATATGATGTTCATGCTGAAGATAACTGCACTGATACATGAATCAGAATAAATGACCAATAAAAATTATTATTATAGGTTTTTAATGACAAAATCTTGAACTCCATACCGGTATCACACTGGGGTTCCTTAGGCCCACCAGAGGAAATTATTCTTGAAGCCTAACTCTTATATCATCAATAAAGTCTAAACCTAGGAAGGCCCCTGTGGATGGTTATTGGTTCTTTTTCCTGGACCTTTGGGGCCCACTATGGTATCAGAGCCTGGGCTCCTCTGGTGGGCCATTCTGACCTTGCTCCATACATTTATGAGGTTTTATGTGATGGGGTGGGCTATAAGCCCCACAGGTATTAGAGTCCACCTTCTATTCCTCTTGGTGCCAAGGTTGGTTAGCTAAATCCAGTATTTGTTTCACAATGGGTCAGTTCCTCACCTCCTTACTTGCTAACCTGTATAGTTGCGTTAGCCTGTATAGGTTACCACCACTGAAAAGACCCTTGTCTGGTCCTCCGACGTGTGCGCTTGAATCCATCCAACACGTCACACTTGTAGCCATCAGCAGGGGGTGTCTTATCTTTTATCCAGATGAAAGAATACAAGAAAATGAATATTGTAAAACTGGCAGACATCCTAAAAGTTTCTTTTGATTCCCAACACTTGAAGACAGTTTGTTATTTTGGATGGTTTTCAGCTTATGCGACTAAATTAGACCCTAGTGACTTTTTTCCCAGCAAACAATAAGAACACTTAAAAATAAACTGAACATAAAATAGAACTGATTGCTGCACGGCAGAAAATAGACATTACACAGGCAATAAGCTAGGCAGCCATGGGACTGTCAGGAGAGACAATGATATCTTTCAAGGGAGCAGTGTTTAAAGAGCATAATATGCCTGTATAATTTCTATGTATTGGATATAGCATTTTTTCTGTCCGTTATTCTGTGTCCAAAATGTTTTTCTGTGACATAAAGTACTTCTGTCACAGAATAATATGTCCCTTTTGTTTAATATTGGACACATAAAAGCAGATCCTGTCATCTCCATCTCTGCAACTAGATCATAAGATGATTTTGGTTTGATTTGTTAGATCGCTCTCATTTTCCTGGGCTTAAATCTGGTAATGGAGGACCAATTTACTAATATCTTCAATAATGGTTCTGCATGTGTACCGTGATCTAGATAGACGCCTATTACGTGCCTTCAGGTTGCCATTTGGCCTTGTGATACAGTGGGTCTCATGTTTCAATTTGGTTATATATTATTTTAAAAAAGACCAAGCAGTGGCACCGACAGATTTATCATCTTATTACACCACAACACTTTTAATACATGATATCCATTGATTCAGTCCAGGGGCATAAAAAGGACCCATAGGGCCCCACAGCAAGACTAGAAATGGGGCCCCACACCACTAAGACCAGCTTTGGTAGCATTTTCTTAAGGCTTCATTCACACAACCGTATATGTTTTGCGGTCCACAAATTGCGGATCTGGTAAAAAAAAAAAAAAAAGGATGACGTTCCGTTCCATTGTAACAATACCTATCCTTGTCAGCAAAACGGACAAGAATAGGACATGTTCTATCTTTTTTTGCGGAACGGAAATACGGACATACGGAAACTGAATGCCCACGGAGTATCTTCCGTTTTTTTTGCGGACTCATTGGAATGAATGGTTCCGCATACGGTTCGCAAATACGGTCATATGAATGAAGCCTAATGCAGACAAAGGTGGAATAATGTGTACAGTGAAGTTACAGCACAGGAATAACGTGCACAATGATGTCACAGTACAGCAGTAAGGCTCACAGTGATGTCACAAAAGTATAATACACATAGTGATGTTCAGAAATAAATCTCTGATAGCAGAGCACAGAAATAATGCAAAAAAGTAATGCACTCTGCCACTGTCCATATCCATCACTAACTGTACATATGTCTGAGAGGAGATGCCCCCTTAGTTCCTGGGCCCCATAGCGGCTGCTATGCCTGCTACACTTTATTTACGCCCATGATTCATTTCATGACTATTAAAATATGGCACACCAGTGGAATGGTTTGGTCTTCTGTTATATTAAAGAGGATCTGTCACCACTCCTGACATGTCTAAGTAAATAATTGTATTGAGCATGAAAGCTATTCTTATAACTCTATATTGTACTTTTCCTCTGTTATTCCTACTACAATATGAATGAGTACAATGACAGTGGGGTGTCACCAGTTAGGGTTGTGTCCAATCAGACACAATCTGCACTGTCTGGCCTTGTCAGCACTGACACTGTCCAATCAGTGCTGACAAGGCCAGACAGTGCAGAGACAAACCCAGTGGCCTAACTAGAAATGACTGGGCCCCCCCTCCAGAAACTTGGAACCCCCCCTCCTTCTGTGCAACCCCCACTCCTGTGTCCAGTCAAGATCAATCTCTCAGATCAGGCCCAGCAGCCGCTCCATCCATTTCCTACAGTGTCTATATATATGTCATTGCATAGTACAGTTGAGGGGGGCCTGACAATAAAATATTTTAGTCCTTGTCCTGGGTGGGCCCCTTCTGAGTTCGGGCCCCAAAACAGCCGCTTCTCCTTCTTCCCCTATAGCTACATCCAGGACACACCCCTTTGACAAAGGGGATGGTAACACCCACTTGTCAGTTTATTTAAAAAATTCTAGGAGGAAGGACAGAGGCACAACACACCATAGTGTTCTTAGGAAAGATTCTGCAGAAGACTTATTTCATAAGGATCCTAAGGATTTACTAAAACTGACATGTAAGGAGAGGTGAAAGCTCTAGGCTATACTATTTAATAGTATATTTGCCTCTTGTCATGCCATTGGAAGCCACATACCATTATAACTATACTTGTTAGACATGAAAATACTTCAAATAAAACACAAACTTTTCTATAGAATGTAAATGTCTTCAAGTTTTTCTAAAGGTTAGTGTAGCCATCCTTACAAGGGATATACTGTAGGCACAATATAAGAATAAATTATTATTGGAAGATCACCAAAGATTTGTCACATAGATTAGGCCTTCACATGACAACTAAAGCAACGATGATGATGGTAGTCTAATGGTAATACAGACTAAAAATTATAATACATAGTAGATAGCATTAGAAATATTGTTCTACTGATACTTGAATTGTTTTATTGTGAGCAATAAAGTACCCAATGTAGCACTTTTAAAGTGGTTGTCCCTTGAAAAAATATTCTACAGTTTTCAAACCAACACCTGGATCTGAATACCTTGGCTACTAGCATGTAATAAAAAATTTAGTATAGACGCTGAGTTATTTAATAAATTGTATCTGCATAGTGCCACCTGCTGTTTTTTTTTTTATTATTTCTCTGTCCACCTCTCTAAGGTGGACACACATGCTCAGTTCTATACGTCAATTGCCTCCTGTGATAGGGAGAGAGTCACAGCAGAAAGGACATGACCCCTGAGCTGCAGCAGAAAGGAGGCACCCTGGAGCTGACAACTTGAAATAAATCTAGCAGAGCAATTAGAACAATTAATGGAAAGAGCCCTGGATCCATGTCAGGAACTGGGCTGGTTCTAGCTTTGTTAGAAAGAGATTGTCGAGTAAAATAGCATATGAGGTATGTTTTTCATTTTTTACTTTATTCGTGAAATAACCCGTTTAATGATATATCAGTCCAAGCAGTAAGATTCATGGGGTCCTGCGGCTGATTCTGACTCTGTACCAGTCCCTGATTTTAATGGAAACACATGTGCCTGGAACCAGAGTTAGGCTAGGGCTACACGACGACAGTTGTCGCGCGACTTCTTGTCGCACCAAAGTCGCGCGACAATTTTTATAATGGAAGTCTATGGTGTCGCAATGCGACATGCGACATACTGCGACACGACAGTCGCAAAAAATCCATTTTGGATGGGTTTTTCGCCGACTGTCGTGTCGCAGTCGCAGCAGGTCGCATGTCGCAGTGCGACACCATAGACTTCCATTGTAAAAATTGTCGTGCGACAAGTCGCGAGTGTAGTTGTGCACTATGTGTCGCGCGACACATGTCGTCGTGTAGCCCCAGCCTTAAAGGGCATGTGTCAGTTGGATCAACCCTATTAAACTAGCCATAATGCCTGGTAGGGTTGACCCTGCTGATTAGAAACACACCCTTCTTCCCCCAATGCATTGCTGTGATGAACCTGAGCTCTATTGTTCTGCTTCCCTGGACGCATGTCCCTGTCAATCAAGTGGAGGGGTAGTGTCCAGGGAAGCAGAGATGAGGAGCTAAGGTGCACTTAGTAGCTTAGAACCCACCCTTGGTGACCTTATTTGCATATTTTTAAAACATTGGGAGAAAGAAGGTATCTTTAATTATCAGGGTCACCCCTATCAGGTATTATGGCTGGTTTGATATGGTTGATCCTGCTGACAGAACATGTTTGGAAGCCCAACTGATCTTAGTGATTGGTGCGTTGTAAGAGTCAATTATGAGACAGTCCCATTAATGCCACAAAACACACAAAATTAAGTGGAATCAATAACATCCCCTCCATAATAACACTCCTTACACTCACACACATCATCGTTCACATCCATATGTCAAGGTATATGCATGGCAAAGGCTCCGGCTCTAGTTAAACATGTAGTTGGTTTTTGTTGATTTTTTTTTTTTTTTTTTTTTATTCCGAGTGGCGCACTTTCCCCAAGGAAAGCCTGGAAAATGATGACAATAAGACAACATTACACAGGTACGGTAGCATTGATTTAAAGGTTTGGAAAGCTCTACAGTTAATAAGTTAAATAAAGGGTTTTTACATAAATATATGTGCTAGGAACCGTGTGGTATCTACAACACAGATAGATTTCTACAGTTTGACAAACTTACAACACTACACTGAGTGCAATTCTTTTATAACATTTCAAATATACAAAGCTCTTTTTCCTTAGTTTTATAACAATGCTATTATGTACAGAATCAGCGATCACAGTTTAGTGACTTCAACAGTCCATAAATCTGACAGTTCATTTCCCTTTGGTTTGGTATAAAAACAAAAAAAAAAAAGAACCTTGGTTGGTGTTAGCGAAAGAAAATTATACGATACAGATATACATCTCTTGTAAGTGCACTGACTAGATCATTCAGCTAAGTGGAGTTATTGTATCAATGGAAAGTCCTGCTTTAATGAATAGCATCCTGGCAGAGGCAGGGTTAATTACCTGGTAGAGAAAAGAAGTTAGGGAATGTCCTTGAAATTAAAAAAAAAAAAAAAAAAAAAAAACACACTGAAAAGGACAGAAATAAAACTGACTTGTATTTTTTTTTCTTTTGCTTAACTACAGCAATGCTATGATGTCACAGAGAGCAGGGGATGGGGCTTGGGGGGGTTCAACAGTGACGTCATACAGTACCAAGGTTGCTGCTCTGGAGCTGCATAATGTAGTAGACTCATTATTACTGTGAGACAAGGATGCTCCATGACTCTTCTAGCACAGTCCTATAGTCTCTGGTCCTCGGCTGTGTTCCTTGTCCTCCATTTGGTCTTGCTTGGTGATTTTTATTTTTTTTGAGGGGGGGATAGGGGGCCGGGTTTAGCAGACCTCTTTCCCTGTGCTGTTCCCGGGGATGATGTTGAGCTGTGTGAGCTGTGCTGCATGCTCTTTAGCTTTGAGCCTGAGGGCTGCTATACTGGACGCCCGCCTGTCCGCTGCAGCTGTGGCTGGGTCTGATAAGCCACCAGATGGCACTGCGCTGTCCACAGCAGGGCTGGGCTGTCTGAGAAGAGCGGCGGCAGTGGAAGCACTAGTCAGGGGAGCCATGGTGGAGAAGAGCCTGCAGAGCAAAGGGATAGTGTGCTCAGAGATAAAGGCAATGTAATATCATGGTGCAAGAAGTACAGAAACATAGAAACAGGAAAAGACCCCCCTGGTCCATCTAGTCTGCCCTTATAATATTATAGGATAGACATGTGTTTATCCCAGGCATGTTTAAATTCACTTACTCTAGATTTCCCAACCACATCGGATGGGAGTTTATTCCAAGCATGAAATACTCTTTCTGAATGTAACAAAAAACTCAACACGAGCAGCAAGTTTTCAATGTAGCTTGTTCTATAACCTCCATTTATGGTCACCTCAGTATGAAAAATACTAGTGAACAGGACACAAAGAGTATTCGCAATAAATTACACCACAAAGCATATAAAAACAATGTTTGTAAACCTCCCATTGTCTGTACGTCATTGTGTAAATATGTTAGTAAATAACCACAGAACTGTTAAATCAGCTCAAAACCTAAACTTGGGAGTGGCTCCTGCTCTGACCTCTATACCTGGAGATAGCTGGACCCAAACACTCTACATGCTTCGTTCTCTCCAGCACAGAGACATCTGCCCAGGTCTTGTCTATTCTTGTATGGTCATGGTGTTCTGATAATATGCATGGATGTCACTGTGGTAAGGTTGTAGTTGAAAATGCAAGGGCAGGATTGTAATCCTATTGTCATAGTTTGGGATATTTTTATCTTGAAACGCAGGTGTGTCTACAGCAGAATATGGGTAAATTCACACACTACAGATCAACTGCAGAAAAATCCACATCATACATCTGAATGAGGTGGTTTCTCCAATATGTGCGGAAATTTCTATTTCCTATGGATAAATATACCTTTCAGTTTTTAATCACAAATTAACAAGCTATATGTGAGCGTTCTATGTCTTTTTTGGGTATAATTGGATATAATTTTATGAAGCCACTTCATGTATTCTATTTCCTGTTCTACTTCTTTAACTTCCTTTGGAGGTTTAGCCCCACAAACAGCCTGAATTGACTTTTTCAGTCAGACATCACTGCTCCCAGAAAGAACCTGTCCTCTACCTCCTCTATAATAACCTGTTCAGAGCATTACACATCAGACT
Source organism: Rhinella marina (assembly GCA_900303285.1). Taxonomy (NCBI): domain Eukaryota; kingdom Metazoa; phylum Chordata; class Amphibia; order Anura; family Bufonidae; genus Rhinella; species Rhinella marina. Next base: position 352,244 of record ONZH01008403.1, read on the forward strand.
AATCAATGCGGTGCTCTTCTGTGGGCAACTTTATCTAGTCCTATTAAGAGAACAATAAAACTGTCATAGTGTTATCTCAATTCTACACCTACTGTTATAATGAGGATTACCTTGCAGATAGTATATTCCCCTCACAGCAGCAACAAACTAACAATGGATTACCTATCTAATATTGGAAGACTTATTATTTGTGTTGACTACTTTGTATTTCATTTTCAATGGTATAGTACTGCCAAAATGAAAAATAAAAAAAGCCAAAAATTCTTTAAAAAAAAATAAAATTGTTTCAATAGTTTGATTGAAGTGTCTCTTTAAAGAATGACTGCTCTGATTTTGTAAACTTCTACTGCAATTCTGATGGACATGTTAAATCATATATGTGCTTGTTGGCTTAAAGAGGACCTTTCATGCGTCCTCACACTGCTAACTAGCAGTTTTTACAGGGCATGGGCTGGGGAGTTGGCACTTACAATTTTTTTGTAAGGTTTCCTCCCTGACTGTGACGCTCCCCACTGTGACTGGACAGTGCTACAGCCAGGGAGAAGGAGACGCCCATTGAGAATCCCTGGCGTCTCCTCCTCCCTGTACCGATGCTATGCAATTTGCATAGCGCGCGCCGGATCTTCACAGGGGCGCAGCGGGCCAACGGAGCTGCGCCCCGAAAAAATTGTAAGTGCTCCCAACTCCCCGGCCCATGCCCTGTAAAAACTGCTAGTTAGTTAGCAGTGTGAGGACGCATGAAAGGTCCTCTTTAAGGTGTTGTCTTTCCATGTGCGACCAGTTTTAGGAGGTCACATTCTATATTCTTGCACGTGATTGGATTAATTACAACTGTATCAAACCATTTCCTAAAAAGTCACCAGAGAGGCCCAGTTATTACATCAAAGTAGTAGTTAGCATAGAAATGGCTTCCAAATGTCAGGTAGTGATCAATGTTATAATGGAATTGTTTGCATCCTGTCAAAAATTAGTATCTATTATTTCTTGTACAATCACTTAAAGTCTTTACATTCAATGTCCCTTTAAGGGTCCATCCTGGGAGCTCAGCTGCCTCTCAATGTCGGTGGCCTTTCTCTAGCTAGAAGTAATACATTTTTTTTTCTCTTCAGCTGAACGTCAAATCCCCATCAGCAACCTGGCATCCCGGTTGAATGACAGAAGAGCAATTATACTTTGCTATAGATGTTTTACTGCTCTCCCCACAGAAGACACCAAAATACAGGTGACAGGCCTAGGACACACAGGGAGATTTATAGACTCTCCATTAGCCAGGCTTATGATCATCAGCCTCCTTGCTGTGATATTTGAAGACTCTTGGCTCTGCTACTGAGAGATACTATAGTGTGCGGAGCCGTGAGCCTAGCAAAGACAAGAGCGCAGCATACACTGCACGGCTACCAATGAGAAAAAACACGAAACAGGGGCATCAATCCATCTATGACAGAAAAATAGCTCAAAGATCTCTGAAAATATTGTGGGAAATTCATTATTAAAGCCTTAAATTTAGACAGCTTAAAACCAGACCAAATTCATTATAGGGGCTCATGCTAGACATTTTGGACACTTCCTTAGACCGCCTCTTGATTGGCTTAATTTATACCAAATGTTTTGCGCCAAAATTTTTGTACAATTATGAGACAATTTGGTGTCCTTCAAGACTCCCCTAAGACAAGACACCCCTTCATAGACATATTTCAAAAATATCTTTAAAAAGTGTTGAAAAAGCCTAATAAAACACAGGGCGGCACGTATTGCAACTTCTTTATGCTGCAAATTCAGCCCAAATTCTGGTGCATTCAGCTTAGTAAATCTCCCTTATTGCATAAATATAACAACCCATAGTAGATCATTGCCTCTTATACAGACAGCTGGCGGGTCAGCGCCAAAGAAATGGGATATAGCAGTGGAATCTCAGTATTATAAAAGATGTATTTACACACTAGACCCTTAGTTAAAATGTATAAAACCCTTGTAATTTATTGAAATGTTGCAGGTGCCATCCCATTGCAACAAAACCGGATGTGATGGAGAAGAGTCACTATCTACATGAGAGCCTCACTGTCCTCACTGCACCGTGTATAGGGCTATGGACCTCAGATATCAGACAGAAGGACAACTGATGACCCAAGGCCTGGTAGTTAATGAGCTGGTAGAGCTCTTCAAAACCACCAGGGAGGATGTGTCCTTCAAAAATGACTCCAGTAACTCTATGATCTCCACTAATTGAGATGGAACTTTTGCCCATTTTCTAAGAACATCCGTTTATCAGCTGGAATGTATAGGAATCAGGGTCATTGGTGTGTGTGGGGCCAGAGGAGCCACTAGTTGGACTCCAGTCTGTCTTCTCTCTGTATCAGCTAATGACTGATAGGAACCCCAGTAAGTTATGTGCCCTCAGGATATGTCCTTTATCCCACATATATCCAAAACCCCAAAAGATCTCCACATATCTGTGTGTGAATGTTATTAGCAGCAGGCCTCAAAAAATGACCATGAATGGAATATTGTAACCATAACTGTGGAATGGGATGAAGCTAAAGGATCAGATAAAACTATTTGGGAAGATCTAAATGTGAACTGATAAATGTGTAACTTGGACCTGGAATGTTCTGGTTACCTATTCTCCATGGGTGGCTGCCTGGATGCCTTCCCTTGTTTTCACTGATGGAACAATATTAGGGTTTTATCATTTGCTGTAACCTATAGGAAGGTTTATTTTGTAGACTGCACAGGTTGTAGGGACTCAAGGGGATGATAGATAGATAGATAGATAGATAGATAGATAGATAGATAGATAGATAGATAGATAGATAGATAGATAGATGTTCCTGTGGGCCTTGTCATGGTTGCTGCCAGCCTTGGGCTGCAGGTCAGGTGATTGGAGGGGGGGGGGGTGTCAATAGACACTTCTGTATTTATAGTTAGTCGCCCCCATTCATTCTTCACTACAATAATCCTTCACAAATCACAAATCTTTTTATTTAGGAAATAAGATGATAGTTTGAAAGCAACAATGTAACCTGTGAGGTTGGTACCTCCCTACATGAACTATTTGACTTGCATGAGAGAGGGTTAGTGAGGAATAAATAAGTACATTCAGTGACGTCACCCTGCCTCCCGGACGTCATCTAATCCAGTCCTATGACGTATTTACCTGCCGAATGCGGGGCTGATGAAGGCCGGGTGCCGGAACACAGCCGCCCCCAGGAAAGTGCTGAGTCCTAGTGGGGTGCCGCCGGGGGGTAATGACGTGGAGCCGGGTGGGGGAGGTAGACTGGGGAAGGCGGCTGCGGCGGCGGCCGCAGCGGCGGTCCAGGCAGAGTCCAAGGCAGGGTGGTGCGGGGGAAACGGGCTGGCATCTAGATACGGGCTCAGCGGGTGACTGGCGGACAGCGGGCCCGGGAAGGGCAGGCCCGGGGCGTGGGTCTGGGCGCCCGCCTTCTCCCTCTTCCTCCATTTGGCTCTTCGGTTCTGAAACCAAACCTGAGAGGCAGAGAAGACCAGCTTATTGATAGACCCTTCTGCTGCGACTGTAGTCCTACTTCATATCTAGTACATTACACACACTATATATATATATATATATATATATATATATATATATATATATATATATATATATATATATTGTAACTAGAAGAAGCACTAGAGCTATATAGTACTAGAAACACCACTAATTGCACTGAACGGAGAATGTGTGAAAAAGTAAAACGTATTGCATATACACACACATTATATATATATATATATATATATATATATATATATATATATATATATATTTGTATACATATACACACACACACACATGCACAGTATGTATACACAGTGTATAAATACAGTGTGTGTGTGTATATATATATATATATATATATATATATATATATATATATAGTGAGGTGTACTACACGGGATGCAGCAGGACGGCAGCTTTAGTATAGGGTATAATGGGAACTGTAGTATATTACAGGACATGTGAGGAGTTATTTCCCGCCTGATTAGCAGAGAACCGTGTACTCTGCAGGTGATTGCCCGGACACTGTCATCAGATCTTGCTGCACTGCACATTAATGGCAGAGAATGGGCTGATGAGGAGGCAGCACCCAGCTACACACACAGACTATATATATATATATATATATATATATATATATATATACACACAGGATTCATACACAGACTATATATATATATATATATATATATATATATATATATATATATATATATATATTACACACATACATAGATTTAATAAATATGTCTCTCTATCAGGCACCCGAGTAATTTGTATTAACTCTACTATGCTATATAACATATATGTAAGTAAATACAATCCTTATAGAAACACACAAAACCAATCTGAATAAAGACAGATAGATAATCGATAATAGATAGATAATAGATAGATAATATATAGGTGTGAGATTAAATAGATATATAAATAATAGAGAGATAGATATGACATAGATATTAGATAGATAATTAAGTTCTAGCTGAATACCTAGTTGTATTGAAGGCCCCATCCCTCCTATCAGTAGCCTGTATATAGTCAGTCCTAGGTGTTGGTGTCGGGCAGATGACAGGAAGGTGATCACCAATGAAACCTGCTCGTAAATCCCCCATTACCGCTCTATAAACGCCGTAGTGCTCTCTGCAACCTGTCATCAATGGTCGTTTATGGGTCTGTGTGCACACGGGGCGGCAGCATCACACTCATCTGCTCTGAAAGCTCGGCAATGCCGCTAGCCTGAGAGATGGCTCTGGATTTATTATGTTCTTATTATTTTCTAGCTGTTCCCTACTATTTCCACCAGTTCGTCCCAATTGGATTACATTTTAAATAAGCATGAAATAATAAAACGAAAAACAACGAAGATAAACCCGAAATATATATTTTCTAGAATTTGGTTTATTCCGACCTGTAATGATATAATAGTTTGTTGCGACGGAAATCAAATTGAGATTGCACATTTCTGGTAGGATATTGTAAGTGCTAATGACCTACATGTCTGGAATAAATATTAATCTCCAGATCATTTGTTATATTTGCGGCATTTGTCAGTATGTGGCCCCTAATTAAGAGCACCCACAGGGGCTTGTAGGGACCATTCAGCGCCCCCTGGAATAATATTTGGTGGTCCTCTCCAGTGACAGAGGACTTTCCCACGACTGTCCCCCCTGGTGCCAGCTCCACTCACTTTACTGTCACATCCCTGTTTGACAATGGAGAAATGTGTCAACAAAAAGAGGGGGCCCTGCCGCCCCCCACCTAATGCTGGAAGCTGTTGTGTATTAAATGAGCCATATGGAATTTATGAGGCTTTATCAGCCCTGATTGTACCAGTAAAGTGATTTGCTCAGAGACATCTGCTTCGTGTTGGCAATCAGGGCATCCCAATGTTTATCGTCTCTGTGGTTCTGAGCCCTGGCTCAGGATATGGAGAGCAAACACCTCTAATAGCATTGCACTCACTCCCAGGGCAGCCATTAGATCAATGCTATCACAAAAATGGCAAATCAAATAGCATTAGCCAGCTCCTTGGGCAAATCAAACAGCCCTCTGCCATGAAATAGCCCTGTTTGCTCTAGCACTAAGTGTGCTTTTATGGAGCCCGATTGGAGGCTTCATCACAGCCAAATACCTGCCTGGAGCTCAGCACAGTTGTCTATAACAACCAGGTCTCAATTCAGAGGTACCATGGGCTGGCACCACTTATGCCACCTGCCCTCCTCCACCTACCCCAAACATCATTCATGGGCACTATGGTGTTCTGCCGGGGCTTCCTCCCCAGTGGCCTTCACACTTATCAGAGGTGGAATGTAATAATTGCACCTTGTTTGATTAATTAATTCCTGGACTCAGGGGAGATTGATTTGTTTTCAGTGTAGCATTTAGATGGTGATTGCAGCACCAGTGACATTGGGGCTTCTATAAATAGGCTGTAAAGGGCATGCATGTGTACAGGAGGAGCTGGAGAGGATAGGGGTAGGTAGAGAGATAGATAGATATATAGATAGATAGATACGGTAGATACAGTAGATAGATACGGTAGATAGATGGATAATAGATAGATATATACTGTAGGTAGATAAATAGGAGATAGAAATTAGATATATAATAGATAGATAGATCGATAGATAGATCGATAGATCAATAGATAGATAGATACTGTAGATAGAGCGATAGATATTAGATAAATAGAAAGAAAGAACATAGGTAAATATGTAGATAGATGGATAGACAGAATAAATACATAGATATACATTTATATTTTAGTGAGAGAACCAGACCCTCACAACCAGACTCACCTGTACTCTGGCTTCAGTCAAATCCAGGCGCATGGCTAGCTCCTCTCTTCATGAACACAAAAGTGAAGAAGACATAGTATCAGACACTAGACAAAACTGGTTTCATACAGTTCATAAAGCAAAGCAAATTACTAATACTAAAAATAATATTATAGCATCAATAATAAATATATGTATATTATATAGTTCTTCAAAATATAGCAATGCAAGTAGGCAATTGAATTTAACGCTTTTAATACTCAACGTACAAAAAATGTGTATATATATTCTTTTATACTTTTATTTGTTTTTATTGCCATTTTTACATTTCAGTTATTTATAAGTGTCTAAATACTAATAAGTTTTCTAACGTTTGCTTGATCGGGAGGTTATAATTATTAATTGGACTAATTGGAACTAGTGCCTACGATTGATATCATACCATCCCAAAGTTAAGATTCGCTTTTTAAGAAAGAATGAAAAAAAAATCTATGATTTACTCGTGATTGATAATATGATGTTCTGCAAAAAATGTTGGGAATTTTAGCTACTTTTTTTATTATAATTAGGGAAATATTACAATTGTTATTTTTCAGATTAAAAAGAAATTAAACTGAATCTAATTATTGTGATGCTTCAGTTTGCCTCCAGTGAGGTCTTTTTGTCTTTTGTCAGCAATAATTTTTTTTGTATTTTCTGTGCTTTTTAGTATTTGGGTATAAGCAGACATTCCAAACTAATTAAATAAATGAAATCTATCTATCTATCTATCTATCTATCTATCTATCTATCTATCTATCTATCTATCTATCGTGTTCTTTGTATTATCACTGTTGTCGCCGCTGGAATAAATGACAATGATCAGGTGTCCTGGGAAGGCTCTGGCTACTGATCTGGAGGTGAGGCTCGCCTATCCGCACACAATGTAACTAATCTGTGGCATCGCTGACATGAGGGATATAAATACATTGGCCAGTGGTGAGAGGAACATCACCCTACTCTGGGAATTACAAACATTACCGGGCTCTGGGTGACTCTGATAATAAAAATAGGAGCCCCAGACAACTAAATGTCATTTAAAAGCAGGCTGGGAATGAAATGTTATCGTAATAATAAACTAGAAATTAACATTAGTTCAATTATTGAAGACAATTTAAAAAGCAAAACGCAAAATAAATAAATAAAAAAAATCAGTACGGGGAGCACTGTCTGATTTCTGCAGACACGGTAGAGGGGCACAGACTTCCCCAGCCATCTAATAAACCCCTATGAAAATACCTTGTGAAGACATCCGGGTAGTGGGTCTTTTGGAAAGCCCTTTCTAGTTCTTCTAGCTGGTAGCTGGTGAAGGTAGTTCTATACCTCCTCTGTTTCCTTTTTAGCATGCCCTCCTCTGAGTCACTGCCAGCAGACAGGCACACACTGTCCTCACCATCTTTGCCATCAGCATCTGAAGTATGAAGTAGAAGTTCCTCCTTAGGAGACATGTCCCCGTCAGGTCCACAACCTGTTTGCTGTTGTTGTTGCTGCTGCTGCTGTTGGAATTGTGGGTGCTGCTCCTTCAGGAGTCCTCTGTTAGGATTGTTGATGGTGTTATTACTGTTGTGCTGCTTGTCTGGTTCATCCTCTTCATCCTCATCTTCTTCATCTTCCTCGTCTTCCTCATCGTCCTCTTCCTCCTCTGTTGGATTTTGGGATATTACTCCCAGTCTGTCCTGCAGAGAGGCACCGGTTTGGAGTGGCTGCTGTAGACCATCAGGACTACTCTGGTCTTCTCGCAGCAGGGGGGCGCTATTTTCTCTATAGGACTTGCTCCGGCTGATGCTGACCTGTGGGGCCTGGCTGATCTTCAGGCTGTGGTTCTCCCAGCTGCTTTCCCCTGCACCCCCAAGTAGTAGCAGCCGATCAGGCTTATCCGACCTGGGCACTGCTGACCTGGCATCGGGCAGAGTCTGAATATGCAGCCGCCCAGCTGCCCCCACCGGACCATAGAGCCTTCTCAGTTTAGGAGGTAGATGCAGCTCAGCCTCAAAACTAGAGTTGTTCTTTGGAGAACCTTCAGGGCGTCGGGAAAAGACAGAAAAAAGTGATTACACCATTTATATGATATCATGGATTTATTATGTAGCAGATCTGCATTTTATACTGTAAATACACAAGGAAGAACTTGGATGTAGTGTTAAAATGACCAAGAAGAACTATGAGATGATGCCCTCAGCTATCTCTACTCCTCTGCTGTAAAGATAACAATTTAGCACCACACACCCACTATAGTAGAGCCATTCTCCTGTGCACTAGATTGAATGGTGCAGTTAACATCACACATTCTGGTAATTGGATGCCTCTGGAAGCGCTCTAATTACTGTCAACAAGGAATTTCAACACATGTACAAGTAGATTTCACCTCTAGCCCTCCATATGTTTATTAAAGCCACAACTGAAGGGATACAGTTACATGGGCACGTTACTGAGAACAGGAGATGGCGGCTCAGGGCTCTGGAGATGGAGGTGGCAGACTGGAACTTCTTGTATCCACCAGGCATGGACCCAAAGTGGAAGCTTTCAGACATATTAAGTATGAGAAATATCATATGATGAACAATAACTCCATCCTTACATTGAATTGAAAATTCAAAAGCCTTAAATGTTCATCTATAGTCTGCATATAAACGTAGAATTAAATCAAAGTATTTTTATTTATAAAACGGAAAAATATGTAACATTTCTATTTAAATCTGTATCTCTATATCTATCGATCTATCGATCTATCTATCTCATATCTATCCATTTGATATCTAATATATTCCTATATGTATTTGTTTATTTACTGCAATAATATTTGGATATATTGCAATACAATTTAAAAATGTTTTTAGAGACGTACAATAATAATAATAATAAGAATAATAATAATAATAATAATAATAATAATAATCTTGCTGAAAACCAAAGCCTCTTTTGCCTTTATTTGCATCAAAGGCCGATATCAATATTGCAGCCTACAATGGCCATTAGAGATTGAAGTAATAGTAGCGATAATAATAGTAATACAATTAACAATAATAAGAACTATATAAATAATAGGCACACATTCTTAATTCTATTGATTTTTAGAATTTGTGGAATTTTAGAAACGACCATTATGTCGTATTGAAAAGTAAGTGTATTTGATATGTCACTTGTCAGTGTCATAGAGTTGGCAAAGTTGACTTCAATTGCCGGCATAAACTGGGCACACAGGCCTGCATGGTAGGTGAAGATCTCGGTTTTTTTCTTACCTTCCAAACTTTTCTCCTGCTCAGTCCTGGCAGTCAGTGGTGGCAGGCTCTGGGTGCTCAGCAGCCTCATCTTGCAGGGGCTCCTCCTGCCCAGGATGCTGTCTATGCAGTATGAGGAGAGCAGGGTGGGGGATTTGCTCTTGCACTCCGGCCTCTCACTTGCTTCCTCATGATACTGGCTGCTCATGGTGGGACTCTTTCTCCCTGTGCTGCTGCTGGCTGTCAGGGTGCGGGCTGTCAGGATGCTGGCTGTGGCTGCTGTCACTGAGTATGATGAGAGTGTGTGCAGGATCCCAGATCCACATCAGTCCCCTGTCCCCCCTGTTCCTGATCAGGGCAGCAGCAGTAGTGAAGTGCACAGCTCAGCTCCTGAGCCCCTCTCCTCCACGTGTTACTCAGAGCTACTGGATTGGCTCGGGCACTCCCTGCTACTCTTCATACACAGATTAGCCAATGGTTGGCACCAAAGCCTGGACTGGAGCCCCTCATTACCATGGATTCATCTGCTGCCAATACATTATGATAGACCAGGTTCAATACTCTCATCCAAATGGCACAGCGCTGAGATGAGAAATGGCTGGGGACATCATCTCTTATTTTATACATTTCATCTATGCTACATAGTATATTGCTGCTCCAAATACCATAGACACAAGGTAACCAGCAATACACACAATAGACACAGGGCAGGAGCCAAAGGGGTCTACTGGCTGTAACTGTAATACATTATGATATAGAAAAATCTGTAGAAATATCTTTATTTTATTTATATCATGTATGTATTGCTGTCACTGCAGAATAATTATTTCATAAGTACCTGATTTTGCCATTTCATATTGGCTTTTCTACTTGATGAAATATGAAATCCATATGAAATACATGAGGCAGCCTATAATAATAATCAACAATATTAAACCGTATCTACACAGTCATATGTCGATGATAAATGTGTGGAATATAGTAGATTGAGTGTGTGTGTATAATATATATATATACATCGTATTTATATATCATTTGATTGTGGAATAGACTGCAGCAGTTTTATACTTATATCGGGAGTGACAATAATTCAAGGTCAAATATCTTATCCTTCATGGACAATCATATTGTACACGATTCCCGATTATTACCATGGCCTCACATTCCCCTCTTGTGTGTGCGTTTATTGATGGTTAAATTAAATTAACATGGGCTTGACGTGTTTTTTTCAGGACTCTAGATGTGATATAGCATATTTAATGTTGGATCCATCCACATAGTGATCCAGGGCAGGTTTAATGTATCATCATCTGTACCCTCCATCACCCCCCTCTCCTCCACTTCAACGTATCTAATAAAAAGAGCATTTTACAAAGACGCACTTGAATCGCTTACAGTCAGTATTTAAAAATACAAGGAGTCATAATGGGAACTTCTTATGAGCGTAATCCATATCTGGAGACGGATTTCACATGCTAATATGTCATGGATCATAGCACTGGCCTCTGTGGTCATATTACCTCTACTATCTATCTATCTATCTATCTATCTATCTATCTATCTATCTATCTATCTATCTATCTATCTATCTATCTATCTATCCATCCATTATCTATCTAGGCACTTTAGCAACTATAGGATATTACTTAACTATTCGTCCTAACTATACTAATACTATTCGTCCTAAATCCAGTATGTAGAGTACTATGTATACCACCACAGTGATCGCATTTTGTGACCCAGTAGATGCCATATACTAAGGTATGGATCTGCTGCACTCGGTGTAATATATACTGTATATATATATATATTTATTTATGTGCCCATCACAATGTCAGGACTGAGGCTGTAACCAGGGGAGAACCCTGGGCACATCCCCAATACCTTCACTATCCCCCTCAACTCACCCACCTCCTCATCTGCACCACAAAAACCAGGGGCTGCCATAGTGAACATCTGTATCCAGAACAATTCTAATGTATTTCATATTCCTGAAAGCAGCTAACATCACAACTAGCTGATACTACACAGCAGCTAATGTCCTCACTTCTACACATCTAATAACTGCTCCACAGCGGTATAGAAGGACTTGTTGTAGGACATCCTGGCCACACAGTCAGGAGTGGATAATAAAAGGAGAGAAAGTGTAAGGATAGAAACTACTACTCCTCTTCTTGGCTTCCAAAAGGAATTCTGAACGTCTGGCCATACCCTATAGAGTATATATATATTTTATGTATTTATTATTTCTGATAAACCCTAATTTGCAGCCCCATGGTATGCATTTTATGCAGTCATTTTACATGTAATCCGTAGAAAAGTATTATAATAACAGGTGCTGCATAATAACAGCAATCACAGCAGATAATAATGATATATAATACATCTCTAATGTAATCTGTTTTAGTTTTCTGGTATAGAACTATTACAGAATATTATAAGGACAATATGTGAATCTTTTTATATTTATTAGTGCAACATATTTGTTATTACATAGTTATTTTTATTGTTTAAATGCATATCTATCTATCTATCTATCTATCTATCTATCTATCTATCTATCTATCTCATATCTCTCTCTCTCTCTCTCTCTCATATCTATCTATATATATATTTATCCATTTCATATCTATCTATCTATCTATCTATCTATCATCTATTTCATAACTATTTATCTATCTATTTCATGTCTATCTATATATTATCTATCTATCTATCTATCTATCTATCTATCTATCTATCTATCTATCCATCCATCCATCCATCCATCCATCTATCATCCATCTGGTCTATACATACTCTGTATATCTAGCTATGCATAGAAATGTAATCAGGGGTTAATTGAATATTCTGAAAGACATAAAACAACCTGCAAACAATGGCATCCTTCCTCATTGCCCATGAATTGTGCAGCTTAACCAGTTTAGTAAAATAATATGAAATATTCCCATAAAAGATGCTGGGATGAGGGGCTGGATGTGGCTGCGATCCGCGGAGGGCCCCATAATTAAGATCATCTTCCCTGTATTTAAACAATAGAGAGCGCCTGTTGTTCTCTGGGGCCGCATTGTGCAGAGCACTGGAGACAATGCTCCCTGATTACATGGAAGAATGCTCTGCCCTGTCATAATGCTGCCAAGTTATTCCCTTATTTATTTTTAACTAACTTTCATTCATTGCTGCTGTACCCGCAAGCTGCTAATTTGCCAGTGTTAGCAGAGAGAAAGAAGAACAGCAAACAACAATAGTACAATGATCCAAATGATACAGTAGAATTATAGCAATTATACATATACTTGTAGCAGAAAACCTTGCTGAGATCAGCCAAACAAAGTGATGCCTGGTAAGGATAACAAGCCTGAGGATTGACAGCCAGTGCTGGGAGAGGCAGGAGGGCACAGGCTCCAATATTAACTCCAGCCAGCCAAAATTAACCTCTTGAAATGTTACTTTTATCACAATATTAACATCAGCACCAGCCTGGGACAAAGTATATTATTTTTCAGCCTGTCAACCTGTGTTTAATAAATGATGCAGGCATTGTATAGGCATTGTCAGTCATATTTGGACAAATAAACATGTGAGATTTCCTACAAAGCCTTGCCAATAATAACAGTAATGTGTTATTTCTGATCAGGCCTTTCAAACAGTATGAAAACATATGGAAATGTGTATATTTAGGAGCTGGAGTGCTGCTATAAGGAATGCCAGTGCTGCTCCTGCATAGGTAAACAGGGAACTCCAGGGTAACAGAGATTTACAATGAATGGACCTTCCAGACAGGACAATAGATAGCAGTACATAGACCACAGGGACCTGCTAGCAGCGCCTCAGCTTCTACTATGCAGCTGATATTATGTGGAAAAACATCCTTAAACTGTTACATTTATCATACCCATGGCTAATAATATTTTCACTATCTATTGAGAAGTTCTTATAAGTCTATAGTGGTAGCCAAAACCTGGCAGTGTTACTCCCCTCATGGGGTGTTTGCAATAATATATTCAGTTACTAGTTTAGACTTATCCTTTATTGATCTTTAATTGAGATTATGAAAAATGTGATTATAGTTGAAATATATTAACTAAATCATGCTTTCTTACAGTCATCAGCAGTATTTTAGTATTTGTCACCCACACGCTGCATCAGAGAACCCATACAGTGTGTACTTGGCACACAAGGAGCTTACAATCTATATATAAAGTCACATATAAGGGTCCACATTCAGTAAAAAAAAATAAAACAAAATCATAGAAATGTTGCTTGCAAATTCATCACTGCTACATCACTTACAGCTAATAATCCATTGCTGATAATAATGTGTCCAGGGCTCTACTCCCATGTCATTCAGTGCCTAGTGTCTATAATGTCTTCATTATCCATATTTTTTGTCTAGCACTGTCCCCGTGTAGTTCTTATTCATGAGACCAGAACAACATTTAACCATGCAGGCCACACTCCCCCAGACTCTGCTCTTTACATGGTGATTTGTGTACATGGGACTGATAGAGACCTCCTTCACCTCATCTTCACAGCTCAGCTCCTAGCAGTTCCTTCACTCTGTCACTCTTAAAGTAGCAGGTCATTCTCACCTGTGGGGAAATGATGTCTGCTGAGGCAGGTCATGTAATCTCCCCTATTTACCCAGTGGTAGCAGATAAATCCCCAAATAAGCCTATGATTTCCACAAGCCACTAGTTCTTTAGAAACAGTAAAACTACTTGCTGGCTTAGGTACCAGGGACTAATACGCTTCCACACAAGTCATAGAAACAGTAGATGGAATAGAGTTGTTATTTTACAGCTTAAAAATAAAAAGGGAAAAAAAGAAAAACTTTAATAGTTAAATACTTAAATACTGAAGTTGTGTGTAGGCGAATTTATTCATGTAGAAAATGATTTTTTACTTATAATAAAACAAAGTGTTATTATTTAATAAATTTTAATTTGGAAAATATTTTACTAATACATGAATAGAAATGATTTATACCGAATTATAACATAATTAAATTACTGATATCTATTTGGAGCATACATCATATTTCTCAAAGCTCCTGCACCATACACCTGATTTATTTATCTGTCCATCCATAAAATCCTCTAAGGTTGTGGAAACTAGACAACTTTTATATTCATATTTTTGATAATTTTGTTAATTGCCAGAACAATCATTGAGAGCAATTCATAAATAATCCCATTCAAATGCACGTTATTTTACTACATTTATATGTAATATTATGCTATTGATCTTTATTTAATGCTGCTCCTCTGTTTTGGAGGTATGTATTTTCAATGTGAAAAAAAGCATCTAGGGACTAACCTTAGATTAATGCCTCTAATTAAGATGCCTGACAGAGTAGCAAATGGAACCCCTCCCCTAAAAAAGGAAAATAACTGCACTCTCCACCTGCACCTTTTTGTATACATCTCATCTACTGAGATCTGATCCAACCCAAAACAATCCTCACACAGTCATGCCATAATTACCAGCCTGGGACTGCTCCTTCTCACTTTTGTCTTGATTTTCCCAACTAAATCCTTGGAGGCAGCCATTTTTTTCTTGAGTCTTCTCTGCTGACAGGTATTTATCAAGTTCCTATTCGGTAGATATGCCCACCAGATCCAATGGATTTTAGATCTAGTAGATTTCACACATTTTCCGCCCCTGGCATACAGGAACAGACAGTCAGGATGGCACATGCAGTAAATGTTTCTACAAGGTCTGGCAGAAAATGATGGCTTTGTTTTCTTAAGTAGAAAACTAGAACAGGCATTTGCCATCACCCTAAGGTAGCAGAATGCATTAAACTTCAGCTGCTTTTAGGTGGCACATAAATCAGGAAGAATTTGTGAAAATGTATAAAACAACAGCTGCCATCTGTCCTTGGCTTTTATTCTCAATGATCCATAAAATAATTTTTGAGAATTACAATTACACACTCAGTCTATATCTATCTATCTATCTATCTATCTATCTATCTATCTATCTATCTATCTATCTATCTACAGTATCTATCTCATATCTATCTATCTATCTCTATTTACAGTATCTATCTCATATCTATCTATCTATCTACAAACAACAAACATTGCAACCA
This sequence comes from Rhinella marina, assembly GCA_900303285.1. Lineage (NCBI taxonomy): Eukaryota > Metazoa > Chordata > Amphibia > Anura > Bufonidae > Rhinella > Rhinella marina. The sequence goes on from ONZH01008403.1 coordinate 367,889, forward strand.
GAGTCTTGACCCTTTGCATCACAATTGGCATGTAACCTTGCAATAAAATGGAATTTATATTGACATTAAACCTTAAAGTTTCTAAATAAACTTTAAAGTTTATTAAATAAAATAAAACTTATTTATTATATAAATAAACCTTAACGTTTCTACAAGCATGTTATAACAATAAAAATAAATCCCTAAAATCTATGTATTCCTGATTTTTTTTGAGAACTACAATTATCTCCCTACTGTACATTCTATCTGTCTATCTATCTATCTATCTATCTATCTATCTATCTATCTATCTATCTACTCAGATTGAAAATATGATATGCTATAAAAAAACATAAAGGATAGATTTCTGAAACCAATTTTTTTTAGGACTGTGCAAATGTTCCCAAGAATGATTTAATCTTCTGTGATGAAGCTCTCCCCCTAGTGGTTGTAGATGGAAAAATATAATAGCTTAGAGTAGGAAAACAGAACAGAAGTAGTAATTTCTCCGCATTTTTATTGGCACTATTTTGTGAATTGCTATCAATTACAAAATAACTCAGAAAAAGGATGAAATCTTGAAGAGATAATTAAAGGTAATTTCACAGGATTCCTGGTATAGGGCAATGTTAGATTGCAGTATAGTACAACACTGATCTGAACAAGTACAATTAAGAGTCTCTACATACACATATGTGCACTGGCATTTTTTTGGGGGGCTGCATGTTTTTTTTTTGTCCACCTGCTTGTTAACCCCTTTATTGTGGCTTTTTTGCAGTGTGTTTGCCCTTTTGTCCTGTGTTTCATTTTCCTATAGACAGTCAGCTAACATCTGGTATTTTACTGCAAAATTACGCTGCAAAAAATGTGTGTGACAGCACCCCAAATATATATATATATATATATATATATATATATATATATATATATAATATTTTAAATATTTCCTATGTTTGTTAAAAACAGGAGCAGATCGTAAAAGGAGAGAAAGTCAAAGGACATAGCTGATTTCTGTTTTTGAATTCATGGTTTTGGCTTCCCTAATGCATGCACCTCAGCCTACAACATGGTGCACAATACAGATTTGTATCACTCATGATATTGTGCGCTTCCTAGTTCTATGTGAAGTTCTGACTTACAAATTAAAGAGAACCTGTCACCATGAAAATACAAAAATAATCTATAGGCAGCATGTTATAGAGTAGGAGATGCAGAGAAGATTGCCATATAGTTTTATTGAAAAAGATTTTGTATATTTTGTAATTTATTCATTTTCTGCTCTTTCTTGGCTTTGAAGTCAAGGAGGCGGTCCTATCAGTGATTGGCAGTCTTCCCTCTATGACTGTGTATACAGAGATAGCTGTCAATCACTGATAGGACCGCCTCCTGGACTTCAAAGCCAAGAAAAAGCAGAAATATAAATGGATGAAATATAAGATTTACTGAATCTTCTCCCACAAAACTATATATCAATCAGCTCAGCTCCTTGTGCTATATAACATGCTACCTGCTGAATATTTTTATATTTTCATGGTGACAGGTTATCTTTAATTTGTAAATCAGAACTGTACATAGAACTCAGAAGCCCGCAATATCTATGATATCACCTATTATAAGTGGTGGATCCTGTGTTATCTATATAGAGGTGTTACTTGTCATTGTAATTTTGCCTATAGTGAGAATGATAATAGCTATTGAATAGTTAGTTACCTGTACAGTACAGAACAGGAAATCATGACCGATTATTAGACCTGGTGGCCAGGGTGAAAATTGCAGGATGAAATACATTTAAAAAATATATATATAGTGGCAAAGAAAAATTAAAAACAAAGTCACCAAAAATTCTAAAAACATATGGAATGCGATTTAAACGATAAGTAATTTTCTGATGACACATTTCCTTTAACATTATGGGGGAGATTTATAATGACTGTCATTTCATATGTCAGTCTTTAATCAATGTATGCCTGAATAAGATGTGCCGAATATATTAAGAGGAACGTGCCTCTTTAATACATTTAGCATATTTTGATCCTCCTGTGCACCAGAAATGTGTCTTTTTTTATGATGGAAATCATAATAAATCTGCCCATCTTCTGGTGGCTCTCAGACTCCCATATATGCCATATAAGTGGCAGAAGCAGTGGAAAAAAGGCAACTTCTTGAGCAAATATGGCTTTTGACAAAATGTGAGGTTTTTAACACAAAATTGGAGCAACGTGCATCATAAATTGCTCACAGTATTTTGATACAGGGTGGTATACACTGTGTGGCCCAACTAAAAAGCTTTAACGCATCCTTGGAATACAGATTGAAAAAATACATTGGTGTGGGTGTGGCCTCCGGGCGTGTACATTGGCAAAAAGCCTTCATATACTGCTGTACAGGCTCTCTGTACTAAGTACACTTAACTCTCCATTAGAGATAAGTGAATTTCCCATCTTTCATTTTGGGTATGATTTGGTTGAATTGGCCATCAGATTGGATATAGTCTGAATAAATTAGACACTCTGAGGTCTCCTAGGACTGTATCCAATCCGTTTCAAGCTGTTAATGGGAAGACAGCATTAGTAATGTCAAAATGACAGCAACAATATGACTATGGATATACAGATGGTAGTTGGTTGAACAAACAACCTGTTTAATAACACACTGAACTGTTTATTTTTTTCTTAAAGGACATCTCTCAGCAGATTTGTACCTATGACACTGGCTAACCTGTTACATGTGCACTTGGCAGCTGAAGGCATCTGTGTTGGTCCCATGTTCATAAAGGACCTGAGCCTCTAGGTGTAACGACAACTCCCCCGTTGCTCCTAGTGCATGCCCTATGCCTCTGTATGAAATATGAGATATGTGGCAGCGTAATAGAGGTGTCATGTACCTCTGTGGCAGCCTTTTTAGTGTTCCCTACAAAATGGAGCCATAATATGGCAGTGTGCGTGAGCCCTTAGGTTAAAAAATGATAATATAGTAACTATAGCATTCATACAATGTATTTGTTTTTGTAGCAACATTGACAAACTACAACAAAGTCTATTAATGCTGCATGTCATCATTTATTTCATTGTAAAGTGATTGAGACATGAGCCTGGAAATGTCTTTGTCCATTTAAAATTAATTAAATAGATTGATTTATCACTTCTATATTTAACTTGGCAATTCACCATATTTGTAAGAACATCTGGTAAAATAAGACATTAGAAAATATGTACTTAACTCAAGCTCATGACGGGAGCAGGAGATTTCATTAATTTATTTCACAGAAATGACAATTAGGAATGATGTATAACTGGTACGGAAGATACAAAAATGTGTTTTTCTAGTATGAAGACTACTAATGAAGCAGTCTCCTTACGCAGAAAACAAGAACACCGAGTAGTACTTTTCATGATAATCATTCACGTTTGTAAGAATTAGAATATATGATTGTACACTGGCAACAATTTAACTGTAGCTTCACTTATTTATATGCATTTTATGATATAAAATGGACAGAATGTGATGCGTGGAGCAAAACATAACTTGGAACAAGTTAGGGGTTAGAACAAGTTAGAATAAGCTATTTCCTATCCTCAGTAGGAGTTTGCAGGGACCCTCGCCAGTCATAAGAATGAGGGTCCCCTGTCCCTAGTTTGAATGAAGGGCAGCTTGATGATATGCATCACCACTCCATTCAATGTCTCTAGGACTGTCAGAGTTGGCTGGGTGCCATCCCCATAGAGATGGAGCAGTCATGCGGATGCTTGATCAGCATTTCATCCACTGTTAGTTGGAGCGATGGTGCGCATGCTGGACCAGTGTTGCATAGCTTCTACGTTCTCATCATTGGTGGAGATCCAACCGCTGGGACCCTCATTTGATCCTGAGATCAATGGATCTAAGTGCCTCATTTGAATGGAGGTCTGATTGAGCATGCACACCACAGATCCACCAGTCCTGCTAATCCACTGGAACTTTGTAATACAAAGTTAGATAACTTTGTTAATACAGTAGATTAGCTATTCTGTATAAATAGGACATGAGGCAACTACCCTACTTGCAAAGATGTAACCAAACCAACCGTTAGCGTAAGTGCTATGGTCACTGTCATTTCAACAAACTTTCTATAGATCAATAGTACAGATGAATAACTTTGTAATATATCTTATCAGAGAAAACAATGTATTTCTCTTTCCTCCTAAACTAACATGGAACCATCTTGAGAGACAAGACGACTGCCAGCTCACTGAGGGTACAGATTACATTCTGCCCACAGAAGTTTTTAGAAAGGATAAAGGAGAGGAGGAAGTGCAGAGAGACATGCTACCCATAAAAGTCTATGGAGAAGAGAGCTGCTAGAGGGAGAGAATGGCATTTTCCTCTTATAAGATACTAGCAGAAAGACCAGAGAGAAAGTCAATGCAGCTGACAGAAGTTGATTTTTACCTTCATTTTTTCAATCCCCATTGACTGGGGAGTGGCAGGGGGCATGACCTGACCGGGTCGGGGGCGTGGTTTACCGGGACCTTGGGGTGGGGGTGCTTTTAGGTCCTTCTTTTCAGGGTGGCCTGAATTATCAATGCCATGGTAATTTGAGGAAACAAAGTGGGTAGCAGTGGAAGAAAACATTGCTTCGCACGGATATATTTAATCTATTTCATTTAATGTTTGTGTGTGTGTCATTGCAAGTCTCCTTCCCACCCATTTCTGTAGCTGACAGAAGTTGATTTTTACAATCCCCATTGGCTGCGGAGTGGGAGAGGGCGTGGCCTGACCGGGGGCGTGGTTTAGCGGTTGGGGGGGTGTTGCTTTTAAGTCCTTTCAGTGGAAGAAAACATCTTTTATTACTACTGAACGGTAGTAGTCTAATATTAGTCTATTTCATCTAATGTTTCTGTGTGTTGTTGCAGAGAGAAACTCACCCTCCCACCCCTGCAGCTGCAGTTTATTTTTGGCTTCATTTTTTCAATCCCAATTGGCTGCGGAGGGGGAAGGGGGCGTGGGCGCGGAGTGTGGCTTAGTGAAACCTGGAGCAGGTGTTGTAAGTCCTTCTTTTGAGAGTGGTGTGAATCACAGGTCGGTGCCATGGTAATTTATGAGGACACGCAATGGGTAGATTTACTACTGAATGGTCATAGTCTAAAATTAGTCTAAAACATAAGTTATATTTATGGTAACCGGAATACCCCTTTAACAGTATCATCCTCAGCACTCTGCCCCTTTAAAGCATTGAATAGAAATGACTGGATTGTTACCTGAGATCCTCAGCTGGCTGCTAATTACCTGGCTGTGTTGTTATGGAAACCTGCCCTCCCTGTGTGTGTCTGTGCAGAGAATGGCAGTTGGGGTTTAAAACCAATGCTGTCAGGCTAATATTGGCTAATGCAGGTCATATTTTGGGAATATCTCGGGAACGTTATGTCCTAGAGAGATGAGACCTGGTCTAAAACCTTCCCAGGCACCTGATGTACCTGTGTGCTGAATTTGGTGAAAATCGGCCCAGTAGTTTGGTCGCGCATAGAGAACAGACAGACAGACAGACAGAAACTCATTTTTATAATATTAAGAGATATTATAATATTTCTTATATTCACCTGTACTATTGATTTACGCAAAGTTTTTTGAAATGACAGTAATCATTTAAGCAAAAACAGGGAATGTGATGTTATACACTTTTCTAAGCTTTGTGTCTCCATAGTCCAAGTTGCAATCTTTTTCCATCTGTCCAGTGGATGGCCTCATGCAGTGATGTGAAGGAGATAATATCCAATTGCAAGAAGTCCAGCTGTAGACTGTGCTACTGCTATAAGCATATAAGAAGCAACATGGTGGAGACTGCTTGACATAGAGATAAAATTGTAGGTTTATTATGTTCGCATAGAGTTTAAAAGCATGCGCTCATCACATAAAACTGTCTAATTTCATCATAAGTTAAATACATCCTTCGGCTGTCTGCACACTTGACTGAAATCTAGGCCGGGTCGTTGCTACCACAGATTTTAGTCATCATTTGCACCAGAAAACTGTTGTAAATGAGCCACTTACAACACCTCCATCACACCCTCTTTTTGGAAACTGGCGAGGACGGATTAAATATGCCAATGGCAAATAAATGTAGTTGCAATGAAAAAAACAAGCAATGGACTATATAAATCTCCTCCACTGTGACTTGGACTGTGGAGGGCTAGAAACCAGAGACATGAAGCTAAGCTCATTGCACCTCCTGTTTTGCCTTAAGTGAAAATTATTGGTGACTGCAATGGTTGGTTTGGTAAGTCCTACTTACGGTATATGGGATTTATATTAGAAATTGTGGACTTTTTCTGCTGTGTTCTGTGTAGCACCCTGACTTTACAAATTTTTTTTTTCTTGGTGAAACTGCTGTGCATTTAATTTGACAGCTATCTTGTAGTGCTCCTGAGTTACAACATTTACAATAGCCCCAAACCGCTTTCATAATTCTATTGGCTATTTTTGGTTATTTTTGTCATAAAAAATGTGATCTGCCAGTTAAAACCAGATAGTAACACACATCCTTTTTTTCTAATATCTTTTTATTTTCTGATTACAGATTTATTTATTCTATTTTCTGAACATGATTATGGGGGCGGCCACCTTGCCTGAGTTGTTCTTAACATCATTTAGAAAGCATTAAAAAAATTGCTTTAAGGCAGCCACATGGTCCATAGACACAATGGTCAGGAGGGGACCTCATTGACTTCTATGGGACAGTTTTGTAGGTGTGCTCTGTGCAGATTTCATTGTACAAAGAAGGAGTGGATACATTTTGACAATCGCCCATTGTGAATGGTGGATCCTGTCTTATATAGAGGTGATATCATTACATTCAGGATTAGAATGACACAGAAGCAGATAGCTCAAGTAAAGTGATCTGTACTGACCAAGAAGGATTTTATGGTTTTAGTTTAAATATAGATATTGACATGGAAAATGAAATGAAAAATAACATCAAAAATTATTTAAAAATATGTTAAACATAAAAACATGGTTTAAACAATAGGTCACTTTCTGTTGACAAATTCCCTTTAACACTGGAATCAGTCAACACCCTGTCAACAGTCTACTGTGTTGCACTGTATTCTGACAGAGCTTTTCCTACACTATATATATACACACACACATAAAAAAAAGAAAGTCAGGCAGCACTCTCACCTTAAAATGTGAAAAAGTCCTTTTATATACCCATAGTGGAAGAGCGACGTTTAAATACATAAAGTGCATGTGCAATCAATAAGAAATCAATATAGCAATCAAAAATCAATTTACATAATAAAAAGTATTATTCATATAAAAGTGCATACACAGTGCGGAAATCAATAATATTAACGTGATCAAAACACATATAATCATTGTTCCATAATTACAAGGTGATATAATATCATATATTACATAATCCATTAGTAAATGTGCATTTTAGGGTTAACCCGTAATCGTGCTGGTATAGCAAACCATGTGAGAAGAATAAAAACATAATTAATGACCTACATTAAGTGACAGAAGAAGCCTGTATTCACAACGTATGAACGCCATGCTTGGCGTCCCTGAAGGGCCAATGCGCATGTCAGACGAGCGCACATAAACTACAAAGCGATACAAAACCTAAGTACCGATAAGAAGACACTGTGCATGTCAGACGAGCGCACATAAACTACAAAGCGATACAAAACCTAAGTACCGATAAGAAGATACTGCGCATGTCGAACATGCACAGTACATACGGCAATACACCGAATTAATATTAGATAAGGGCAACAAGTATGGGTAAACCAGCGCAAATACATAGTCAATCCCAGCAACTCCAGACGCCATATTTAGTAAGGTAATGAGCAAACCACTCACATTTATATAGAATATAATTCATTTTGACTTAAGCCAACTTTGATAGAATCTTATCACCGGGCTAATAGGGATCTCCCATACAAATGCCAATCATAATTGCTCACAACCCTCAAGTTTTTCCAAGAAAAATGGGAGCAGCAATCAATGCCCAACATATCACTGTGGACAAAGACCACGCTCAGGAGGGGACATACGTGGCACATGTCCGTTATATCACAGACAGGTCCACACTGTATCATCTCCATAACCACCTTTATTTAGGGACATAATCAGGCATATCGCGACCATATAAGCAATCACTGTCATAATAAAAATTGCCGTCACTAAATAATACAAACAAGATGACACAGTGTGGACCTGTCTGTGATATAACAGACATGTGCCACATATGTCCCCTCCTGAGCGTGGTCTTTGTCCACAGTGACATGTTGGGCATTGATTGCTGCTCCCATTTTTCTTGGGAAAAACTTGAGGGCTTGTGACCATTTATGATTGGCATTAGTATGGGAGATTCCTGTTAGCCCGATGATAAGATTCTATCGAAGTGGGCTTAAAGAAGAACTCCCGCAAAATTTTTTATTCCATGTCCTGCTAGAAATGTACATGATGTAATCTGTAGTGAATGTCATTTTCTTACCAGTAGCTGAATTTTTGAGTTATATCATCCTGAAGTTTCTTATCTGTGTCATGTGACTAGGAATTAGACCCACCAACTCACACAGAGACTTATGTGGGGACAGGAAGTCTAATTTTCTATGCATTCCTATGGGAGCCTCACTTTCAGTCTTATAGGAATGAATAGAGAAGTGACTGGCTTGCTGTCCTGGGTCAGTTGGAGGTCAGGGAGTTGGTCACATGACCCAGCTACAATAAGAAGAGAGTGGAAACTCTCAATTTCAGCCTCTGATAAGAAAATGACATTCACTACAGATTATATCATGCACCTTTCTAACAGGTCAGAGAATAAAAATTTTTGCGGGAGTTCTTCTTTAAGTAAAAATGAACTATATTCTATATGAATGTGAGTGGTTTGCTCATTACCTTACTAAATATGGCATCTGGAGGTGCTGGGGTTGACTATGTGTTTGCGCTGGTTTACCCATACTTGTTGCCCTTATCTAATATTAATTTGGTGTATTGCCGTATGTACTGCGCATGTTCGACATACGCAGTGTCTTCTTATCGGTACTTAGGTTCAGGGCTGCCATCAGGAATTTCGGGGCCCCCTACAGGCAAATTTCGTGGGCCCCCCCCCGTGCCCCCATCAGACCTCAGGTCGGTGTCTCATGCCCCCATCAGACCTCAGGTTGGCGTCTCGTGCCCCCATCAGACCTCAGGTCGGCGTCTAGTGCCCCCATCAGACCTCAGGTCGGCGTCTAGTGCCCCCATCAGACCTCAGGTCGGCGCCTCGTGCCCCCATCAGATCTCAGGTCGGCGTCTCGTGCCCCCATCAGACCTCAGGTCGGCGTCTTGTGCCCCCATCAGACCTCAGGTTGGTGTCTTGTGCCCCATCACACCTCAGGTCAGCGTCTTGTGCCCCATCAGACCTCAGGTCAGCGTCTTGTGCCCCATCAGACCTCAGGTCGGTGTCTTGTGCCCCCATCAGACCTCAGGTCAGCGTCTTGTGCCCCATCAGACCTCAGATCAGGGTCTCCCCCCCCCATTAGACCTTAGGTTGGCGTCTTGTGCCCCCATCAGACCTAAATCCCCCAGGTTGCAATGCAGAAGTACAGAAGATCACCTTATTCAATAATGACCCAGAGCTGGAGATGAAAATACAAGCAAAATAACTCTTCAGACTGGGCTGGCTGGGGCAAGTTACTTACTGCACCGCGTTGCTGGGCTGCTGTCGCTGCACCTGCCACTAAGATGGCGCCGCCTCAGTCTTCATCTCTCCCTTGCGCTTCAGCTGTCTCCTCCTCTGCTGGTGGTGGTGGGAAGGAGGAGACAGCTGAAGCGCGGCAAGGAGGTAGGCGGCACCCGCTGAGCCGCGGAGAAGACTGTGGCTGGGCACTGTTAAAGGGCAGTGGGGTGAGTGAGGACTCGGAGCCGGCATTAAAGCGGCTCAGTGGGACGGGACTCGGGAGGGAGCAGCAAAAATAAAAAATGAATTAAAAAAAAAGCCAGTGGCTGAGTGGGCCCTCCGAGGAGCAGGGGCGTAGCTAAAGGCTCATGGGCCCTGGTGCAAGAGTTCAGCTTGGGCCCCCCCCCCGGCTACATTCACAAGTTGTTTTTGCAGCCTCCGATCTGCATATTTTGCGGCTCAGATGCGGACCCATTCACTTCAATGAGCACTGTGTGCTGTTCGCATCTGTATGTCCATTCCTATTTTTGTCCGTTTTGCGGACAAGGATAGGCATTGTTACAGTGGATCTGCAAAAAAAAACAAAAACGGATGACATACGGAACATCATCCTTTTTTTGCGGATCCGCAATTTGCAGACTGCAAAACACAACGTTCGTGTGAATGTAGCCTAATCCAGCGCCCCATACCTCTTACATCCAGTATAATACAGCGCCCCATACCTCGTACATCCAGTGTCGTCTCCTCTAATATAGATCTTCTCTTTCCTCATCTTCTCCTTTCAGACCAGACGCCATTTTTCAGCCATTTCTCATCTCTGCAGTTTGACAGAAAAAAATCTTAGTTTACTACTAAGTTTACTAGTTTACTACCCCCAATAATGTGCCAGAAGTGCCCCCAAAATTTCACCCCAATAATGTGCCAGTAGTCCCCACCCATAGATGCCCCCCAAATTATGTGCCAGTAAGAAACGCCCCAATAATGCACCATAAGTTCCCCCCATTGATTCCCCCCCAAAATCATGTGCCAGTAAAGTGTCCCACCCCCATAGATGCCCCCCAAATTATTTTCCAGTAAGAAATGACCCCAAATTATGTGCCAGTAAGAAATGCCCCCAGTGCCCCCATGTGCCAGTAAGAAATGCCCCCAGTGCCAGTAAGAATGCCCCCCAGTGCCAGTAAAAATGCCCCCAGTGCCCCCATGTGCCATTAAGAAATGCCCCCAGTGCTCCCGTGCCATTAAGAAATGCCCCCAAGTGCCTCCATGTGCCAGTACAAATGCCCAGTGCCCCCATGTGCCAGTAAGAAATGCCCCCAGTGCCAGTAAAAATGCCCCCAGTGCCAGTAAAAATGCCCCCAGTGCCCCCATGTGCCAGTAAAAATGCACACAGTGCCATGTGCCAGTAAAAATACCCCCAGTGCCCCCATGTCCCAGTAAAAATGCCCCCAGTGCCCCCATGTGACAGCAAAAATGCCCCCAGTGCCCCCATGTGACAGCAAAAATGCCCCCAGTGCCCCCATGTGCCAGTAAAAATGCCCCCAGTGCCCCCATGTGCCAGTGAAAATGCCCCCAGTGCCCCATGTGCCAGTGAAAATGCCCCCAGTGCCCCCATGTGCCAGTAAAAATGCACCCAGTGCCCCCATGTGCCAGTAAAAATACCCCCAGTGCCCCCATGTCCAAGTAAAAATGCCCCCAGTGCCCCCATGTGCCAGTAGAAATGCCCCCAGTGCCCCCATGTGCCAGTAAAAATGCCCCCAGTGCCCCCATGTGCCAGTAAAAATGCCCCCAGTGCCCCCATGTGCCAGTGAAAATGCCCCCAGTGCCCCCATGTGCCAGTGAAAATGCCCCCATGTGCCAGTGAAAATGACCTCAGTGCCCCCATGTGCCAGTAAAAATGCCCCCAGTGCCCATAAAAATACCCCCAGTGCCCCCAATAAAGCTCCGGTCCGCAATTTCAGCAAAAAAAAAACAAAACCCTTATACTTACCTCCATCAGGCTGGCAGCCATGCGATGCAGGCCTCTTCCGGCCTGTGTCCCGCGCTGTACGGCTCAGGCGGTGCGATGATTGCCTGCAGCCTATCAGAGGAACGGGCAGGGGAGACGCCTCTCCCTCCCCTGCCCCGCAGTACAGGCATCTGTATCACCGTCCTGAGGACGGCGATACAGATTACTATGGAGATGAGCACTTCCACAATGGAAGCGCTCATCTCCCTCTGCAGGGCCGCGCCGCACCTTGCCTAATTGGCAAGCTTAGGGGCCCGGTCGCAACTGCGACTGCTGCGACCCCTATAGCTACGCCACTGCCGAGGAGCTCAGGGCCCCGGCACATGCCCGGGTTTGCCGGGTGCTGACGCCGGCCCTGTGCCCGGGCCCCCCACAGCAGGTTCTGCTGTACCCCCCTGATGGCGGCCCTGCTTAGGTTTTGTAGTTTATATGCACTCGGCTGACATGCACAGTGTCTTCTTATTGGTACTTAGGTTTTGTATCGCTTTGTAGTTTATGTGCGCTCGGCTGACATGCGCAGTGGCCCTTCAGGTACGCCAAGCATGGCGTTCATACGTTGTGAATACAGGCTTCTTTTGTCACTTAATGTAGGTCATTAATTATGTTTTTATTCTTCTCACATGGTTTGCTATACCAGCACGATTACGGGTTAACCCTATAATGCACATTTACTAATGGATTATGCAATATATAATATTATACCACCTTGTAATTATGGAACAATGATTATATGTGTTTTGATCATGTTAATATTATTGATTTCCGCGCTGTGTATGCACTTTTATATGAATAATACTTTTTATTATGTAAATTGATTTTTGATTGCTATATTGATTGCTTATTGTTTGCACATGCACTTTATGTATTTAAATGTTGTACACACCACCACTCGTTGCTTGAGAAAGGCTCCAGTATAGAGCCGAAATGTTGCACTCCCACTATGGGTAAATAAAAGGACTTTTTCACATTTTAAGGTGAGAGTGCTGCCTGACTTTCTTTTTTGATGTGTTTATATGGCTCTAGTTAATTCCAGGCATCACAACTAATGCAGTCATATAGAAAACTGACCGCATAAGTCATATGGAGTCCCTACTGCATATTGTCTGGTTGTCTGGTGTCGAAAACATTTTTTTCCCAAAGTGAAATGGCCACATTCAGTTCTGCACAACCACACAGGAGTTGCTGTGGTAGCTGAGCTCAGTAGCTTTAGGAACTATGAATGTAGCTGTGGATGAGAATGGGCTAAAAGGGGCTGACAACAGGTTGCCCAACTTGTGGATTATATGGATATCTAAATTGTAGAATGGTGTTCAGTTTAAGAATTAAACAGAAAAAAAGAGATCTAGAAAGAGCATGCTTGTCTATGAGATGTGTATGTTATTGCAAATCTGGGTACATTTATCAGAAAAGGCAGAAAAGATTTTTTTAGGGGTAGTTTTCTTAGGAAACAAAGTAATCTAAATTTATGACTCTGTTAGTGATGGGATTATCTGCAAGCTATTCCTCATTAGTATAGTAGGTAGAGGATTGCATTAACTGAATAACAAATATATAGTTTTTTTTATAGGCCAAGAAAAACATGCAAACAGTTGTTGTGAGATGCCCTAACCATCCACCATTTGCTCCTCCCTGTTGTAACTTAGGGCCTGACAAATACTGTTAAAAGGGTTCCCCGGGCTTTTAATGTTTATGACCTATCCTCAGGATAGTTCATCAATATCAGATTGGTAGGGGTCCAACACTCGGCACCCTGCCCATCAGCTGTATGAGGAGATGGTGCGCGCAACACGCACGTGCTGTCTTCTTCTCTCTTCCTGCTCGCTGCTGCTTTTGCCATAGACTTAGAAGCAGTAGGAAGAGAGAAGGGAGACAGCATGTCCACACTGCACGCCGTCTCCTCATACTGCTGATCAGCGGGGGTGCCGGGTGTGAGACTCCCTCCAATCTGATATTGATGACCTATCCTGAGAATAGGTCATCAATATTAGAAGCCTGGAAAACCCCTTTAAGTGAGACTCTTTGCCGGGTTATAAGGCCAGACAGAGAGGAGGTTAAAGAAAAAGGAGATAAAATAGTATAAATTGAGTGACTTTAAAACAATGATATCCAGAAATCCATCCACCCATTTTTTAAACAAAAAATACATAGAATAGTCTGTTAATAGGCTGATGACCTTTTTCTGATGGATATGCCCTTTTAAGTGAACAGGGCTTGGCTGCAACAGCAGACGCAGTCCATGGAGAAAAGTGGTGCGAAAAGTGTACAATTAATGCCAACATATGATGAAAAAAGGGTTAAAATACCACTAAATGCAAAATACGAGTTGGCTCATAACACGATATTCTAAGCTAACATTTACAAATGTATTAGTTTAAGAAATATATTGACTAGTATATACATGCATGTATGTAGAGGGATAATATTCACATCCTGTAAGTGGGAAATCCAGACGTAATAAAAATAGCTGATTTTTTTGTTGTGCAAAGTCATATATTCCGCATTAGAGCGAAAGTAGGTGTGCAAATGACTTTCAAATGGGTAATTTAGCACAAATTATACATATTGTGCGCTTAGTGAATAAGCTCGGCAATGTGTAATGGAAATGGCACAATACAGCGGGTAGGATGCAGGGTTGCTGTAACCTGTATCAATACCAAGCTGATTGGTTCTCCTACCTGAGTCTCTGGATAATGATGAACATTTTCGATATGCAAAGTATTTGCCGTATTATGAGAACAAGAAAATATTTACTGCTGCTTCTACTTTACAAACACATTTTGAGCACATCTAGGTACTTCACTAGAATCTCAGAGCATTACATGAATGTTAATGTATCGTGTAATTTCTATTCAATTTTGTAATTTTCAGTTCTTACAAGCGGCTAAAATGGTAAAGAGGTACCATACATATAATAAACGACTTGTGTAGTCTTATTTTACAGATAAGCAGCAAAGATACAGAAACGCAATAAAAGCAGTAAAGTCAAATAATTGCCCAATAAAAAAAAGCGGATTGAAAGAATAAACATATTTCACTGTCTATAACACACTGTATATAAAACTTTAGGCACTATGAAGGCGATCTGACAGAAAAATTCTAATGTTTATTGCAGCCTATCACAGTTCAGATTTCATTTTTTCACTTCAGTTTAAGGAATGAAAGCCTAGTTCCTATTGCTTGCTGGGGGGAACAGACAGTTTTTTTCATGTTGTGTTAAATGAGGCCACAATGCTTATTGTAGGACAGAGCAACCTACTCACATGCCTCTGGCAGAGTCGGACTGGGGTGGCTAGGACCCACCAGTAAAATTCAGGCTATATTAACATGGCCATTGTTTTCACGGTCTCCGAGTGGCATATTTTGCGACTCAGATCCAGACCCATTCATTTCTATGGGGCTGCAAAAGATGCGGACAACACACCGCGTGCTGTCCGTATCCGTTGCTCCGTACCGCGGCTCTGACAAAAAAATATAACATGTCCTATTCTTGTCCGCAATTGCGGACAAGAACAGGCATTTCTATGATAGCCGCGGCATATGCGGTCAACAAATTGTGGAACGCACATGGGCCGGTATAATTTTTTTTCGGATCTGCAATATGCGTATCCGCAAAACACAACAGTTGTGTGAATGTAGCCTGATTCTGAGGGCCCACTCTATAGGTACATACAACTATTACCTGACCCCCATTCACAAATCCCTAAAACCAACCTATTTATTTGCGGTAGTAGCCCGCGGCCTAGTCTGTGTCTCAGAGAATTCTGTCTTGGGGAAATTGTCTTCTCAGCCTCTCAGTGCATCTTAGACTGGTTGTATGCAGTGCAGTTGGTAATGTATGCTATGTGCCACTTGAGTGGTGGGTGGTGGGACTAGCTGGTCAACTGGCGCAGGGGCCCACGGTGGTATTCAGTGGTTCCCCTGTGGTCAGTTTGAGCCTGGGCAGATACCGTACAGGTTCCCTTTCAACAGCTTCAAGGTTCCCTTGCAACAGCTTCATTTTCTAGGTGTTGCTCCAAGTAGCAAGCAATGGCCTCTTAAGGGCTCATGCACACGACCGTATGTATGTATTTTGCGGTCTGTAAAACATGGATCTGCAAAAAACACAGATAACATCTGTGTGCATTCTGTATTTTGCAGAGCGGAACAGCTGGCTTCTAATAGCATAATCCTAATCCTATTTTTTGCGCAACGGACATATGAACGTACAGAAACGGAATGCACATGGAGTAACTTCAGTTTTCTTTGCGGAAACATTGAAATGAATGGTTCCGCATACAGTCCACAAAAAAAGCAGAATGGACGCCCTAAGCCTGCTTTCACACATAGTTTTTTTAGTTTTTTTTTTTTTAATTCTGCGTTTTTATGTGGAGAATTTTTTTTGTGGTAAATGCCAGCTGCTGATGTTAGGCTAGTTTTACACTAGTGCTAAAATCGTCTGGCAGGCTGTTACAGCAGAGTTCATCATATTCAGCAATTGCTGGGAATGGCTTGAGCACTACCAGGCTCCAATATCGATTATGAGACCCAGCAAAGAAAGGTAGTATCTCCTAGATTTTTTTTTTAAATGCAGCATGCTAGAGCTCTTTGCATTTTTTTCTGACCTTGACCTCGACAATGCTCTAGCAATACAATCTCTCTAGCGGAAACATGCTATGAACAATTCTATTGGTAAGACACAATGAACTTCAGAATACTGTCCTCCAAAAAATATACAAAATATCACAAAATAAGGCTTTTGTGACATTCTAGGGTTACTTGCAAAAACATTTTGCATTTTTACACCATTCACTCCAGTTTTGAAAAATGAATGGGGAAGTAGGCATGGTTAGCTATGATAATCAGTTTAACTCCAGATTTATCACTGCACAAAAAGTTTCAAGCCACTCCAGTAGGGGAGTAGACAAAAGATGCACCAAAATGCAAACTGAAGCAAATTGACTTCCAATATTACCCTCATGATAAATTCCCCCACTGTGTGCAAAAAAACAACACAATAACCAATGCAAAAATGCAGATGGCAAAAACCCTGAAGAGCTTAGGGTGGGTTCACATCAGCGTTATGCTTTCCGTTTGTGTTTTCCGTTATAACATGGTTATAACGGAAAATAACGGAAACCATAAGACGGAAGTCAAAACGGAAGCCTTTAGAGGCATTCCGTTTTGATCCGTCATAATAGAAGCCTATGAGAATCATAACGGATCCGTCTGAGTTCCATTATGCAGAACGGAAAAAAAAGTCCTGTCGACAGGACTTTGTTTTCCGTCTTGCATAACGGGAACCAAATGGATCCGTTATGATTCTGATATTTTTGCAGGTAAAAAAAACACCAAAGCCAAATGTATATTTGGGACCCTAACAGTGATAGCAGAGTCCAGGACCGGGACAACTGGTAGACGAGGGTAGGTGTCCGCCCAGGGCGCCACCTCACTAGCCATAAGAGGGGACGGTTTTATGGCCACATCTGTGGCCATTCAGTCTCATACAGTGTAGGCTTAAAGGGGTATTTCCATCTCACAAATGTAGTTTGTATAGTTAGATATAGCCATACCAATATTATTTCCTATTTGTATAGGCATTGTCCCAAACACATCAGTCAGGCCGTTGCCCCTAGTTACGGCCACTGTGGCTATGTAGTAGTGGTCGCCGGCTTGCTCCTTTTCAAACCCGCTGTGAGGTAACTGCTGTATTGTGAATGCACATTGAATCAGCATGCGCAGACACATCTTAGGATACTTTCACATCTGCGTTTTGGAAGCTACCAGTCCTAAATGCAATGGTCAGGATCCGTCTAAAACGCAGACTTTATAAATGGATCCTGCTCCATAGAGATGAATTGATCTTGGAACAGGATCCGTTTCTATGCGTTTTGGAAGCGCAAAAAAAATGCTACAACCCTAAAATGTGTCTCCGCATGCTCATGCAATGTGTGTTCATAATACAGCAGTTACTTCAGAGCGGGTTTGAACAAGAGCAAGCCGGCCACAACTACTACATGGCCGCTGTGGCCGTAACTATGGGTAACGGCCTGACTGATGTGTGTGGGGCAATGGATATACAAATAGGCAAATTTTCTAAACTGTACATTTTATATAAATACATTCTATTAGTAATAATATTGGTATGGCTATAACTAACTATACAAACTACATTTGTGAGATGGGAATACCCCTTTAAGGCCACTAGGGAGTAAGGTGGCAAAAGAGGTTGCAATTACGTCATTGCGACCTTCGGAGCCGGGTCTCTCATGATCATGTGGACCACGGGGATGTCATGTGGGCCGCCTATGGCAGGAGGTGGTAACACAGGCCACAGATTGGAAGAGGTCACTGGTGGCATTATTACTTCTGTGAGTACTGTAGAAGCATTATTATTGTGCATAATATGGAGGGCATTGCTATTAATCTGCGAACTCTTGGGGAGCGTTATCACTATTGGGGACACTATTACTAATTAGGACAGTTTAGGAGCACTGTTAATAAAAAAAAATAAAAATAATAATTAATAAAAAATTGGGGATTCTGTATAACACTATAATTTATGACAATATAGTGTTTGTGGGAGCACATCAGGCACAGTATTGGGAGTAGCAGCAGGATGACAGTGGCCTGTATAAAAATTGGGGCTTATCTGTGGTCTGTATAAATTTGGAGGCTGATTTGCAAAATCTATAACAGTCCCCCATGTGCCATATAGTAATACTGGTGTCTTCTTACTCTCATGTGGCAGAGTGGGCTGCACACCCCTGACCAAAGACTTCTGCCTGTTATGGTCTGGACCAAATGGAGAAGAAAAGGAAGGTGAAGAACTCAAATCCATGGTGACATCACCCAGGGGCTGGCTGGCAAATTGTAGCCAGGGGGGCAAAGAACACCTTAACCGGTTTAACTCTGCCTACCATATAAAGGCGGTATAGGTAACTGGTTTTTAAATTGTTAAAAGCACCAGCTAGTTGTGTTTTCATGTTGGATCCCAGATACAGGACATGTATCCGTAGCAGTCCGTAGCAACAGCCTGATCATTAGAGGGACCAGATTTACCAACTCCTGAGCTGAAGAGACTCCATTGACTGCAATGGGGTCTGCTCAGGATGCTGCTCCTTTACCGGACAAAAAAGTCCTGCATGCAGAACTTTTCTGTCCGGTCTTTTTAACAGAATCTGTCACCTAAACGCAAATATGAATGGATAGTATTAAACGTATAGCATCAGATGTATGTTTAACACACAAATACAGAGCAAGAACCAAAATCACTTCATACACACAGCACCAGAACCAAACCTAGAAGTCAAACACAGCACCAGAACCAAGTTCACTGCATGAATACAGCACCAGGACCAAACCCATAAGTCAAATACAGCACCAGAACCAAGTTCTCTACACAAATACATCACCAGAACCAAGTTTTCTACATAAATACAGCACCAGAGCCAAGTTCTCTACATAAATACATCACCAGAACCAAGTTCGCTACATAAATACAGCACCAGAACCAAGTTCTCTACATAAATACAGCACCAGAACCAAGTTATCTACATAAATACAGTACCAGAACCAAGTTCAGTACATAAATACATCACCAGGTTTTAAATGTTTAGTACAGATACCATCTGAGTAGTCAGGTCAGCCTTCGCCATATGACCTTGTACGGTGTGAAACTACAGCTCCCAGTATGGCCTGAACAAGTGTAAAGGGATGCTGGGAGTTGTTGATGTGCAAAACAGCATGCTACCACCCATCATAAGCTGTAGCTCATCCAGGTGACTACAGCTCCCATCATACACAGTCAGTAGCAGAATAATAATTTCTATTTAGTGACTTACAGGTGACGTCTCCTCCTGAGTTCTTCTCCATCTGGTTCAGACCACCATGATAACATCTCCCGGCCACAATTCAGCTCTGTACATTTTGCCAAGAAGATCTCTTCAGCTTCATGCTTTACCAACACATTGGCACCCTGCATACTGACACAAACTCCTCTTAGTGCCACAAGCTTTGCCCTGAATATAACAGCAGCATTAGTGCTACACACAGGGCCCACAATAGTAGTGCCACATACTCTGTGCCCTCTGTATACAGTGACCTATGCCCTCTGTATATTGTGCCACATGCTCTGTGCCCTTTGTATATAGTGCCACATACTCTGTGCCCTCTGTATACAGTGACATATGCCCTCTGTATATTGTGCCACATGCTCTGTGCCCTCTGTATATAGTGCCACATACTCTGTGCCCTCTGTATACAGTGCCATATGCTCTGTGCCCTCTGTATACAGTGCCACATACTCTGTGCCCTCTGTATATAGTGCCACATACTCTGTGCCCTCTGTATACAGTGCCATATGCTCTGTGCCCTCTGTATATAGTGCCACATACTCTGTGCCCTCTGTATACAGTGACATATGCTCTGTGCCCTCTGTATACAGTGCCACATACTCTGTGCCCTCTGTATACAGTGCCATATGCCCTGTACCCTCTGTATATAGTTTTTCACAAATAGATAGGCTATCATGATCCCTTTCTAGACCTATATTAAAATATAACCTTTAATTTTTTAATAAAAATAAAACAGTTAGCAGCTCCTAACCCCTGATGACGCCACATTAGGTGGTGAAACATGTTGGGGGAGCTTTTGTTTGTGTGCTTTTAAATTGCTGTAGCAGCCGGTGGTGACTGTCGGAATGCATTAGGCGTCCGAGTGAAGTCAAGGTATAAAAAACTATTAGAGGAATAGGTACCTGTTTGTAGGAAGACCAGAAGCCCAATATAGGGCATCGGTCGACACTGAGATCCGGAGGGACACAATAAACAGAGATCTAGATCAGACGTGATCTAGGATAAGGACCTTTAGGATCTAATGGGACATGAAGATAAATGTCCTTTTAAAATATAGGTCTAATAGAAGAACACTATCCTAAACAGAGACCTCTGTCTATATAAGTTTGTAAGAACAGAACCAACTGAGCTGCCACAAGTGTTTTTAAAGTAAAATACACGTGGGATAATAGAAATTAATTGTTTTATTTTTAGTAAAAAATAAAGGTTATATTTTAATATAGGTCTAGAAAGGGATCATGATAGCCTAGCTATTTGTGAAAAAATCATAGATTGGATTCCGGGCCGAAAAGGCTAAACTTTTCTGAGTTGGACTCTGTATATAGTGTCACATGCTCTGTGCTCTCTGTATATAGTGCCACATACTCGGTGCCCTCTGTATACAGAGCCACAAGCTCTGTGCCCTCTGTATACAGAGCCACATGCTCTGTGCCCTCTGTATACAGAGCCACATGCTCTGTGCCCTCTGTGTATAGTGCCACATGCTCTGTGCCCTCTGTGTATAGTGCCACATGCTCTGTGCCCTCTATGTATAGTGCCACATGCTCTGTGCCCTCTGTATATAGTGTCATATGCCCTGTGCCCTCTGTTTAAAGTGCCACACACAGTGTCTAGTAATGCTACATGCTTGGTGCCCCTTATAAAAAGTGCTTCTTATATGTGCCCCTTTGTGTATAGTGCCCCTTCAGTGTGCCCCATTTATGTATTGTGCCTCTTCTGAGTGCCCCTGAATACAGCATACACACACTGTATTATAATACTCTGTAAAAGCTAGAATGCAGTGGGCGAGACGTCACTGGCTACAAGTTGCTACCGGTCACATGACAAGCTAGATGCAGTGGGTATATAGAGTATATACAGCAGTGTATATAATATATATCTGTACACACTGGATCTATTATACCTCGTACCTCACATATCAGTACACTGCTGTATATACTATATATCTGTACACACTATATCTATTATACCTCGTACCTCACATATCAGTACACTGCTGTATATACTATATATCTGTACACACTACATCTATTATACCTCGTACCTCACATATCAGTACACTGCTTTATATACTATATATCTGTATATACTGCATCTATTATACCTCGTAACTCACATATCAGTACACTGCTGTGTATAATATGTCTGTACACACTGCATCTATTATACCTCATACCTAACATATCAGTACACTGCTGTATATATTATATATCTGTACACACTGCATCTATTATACCTCGTGCCTCACATATCAGTACACTGCTGTATATACTATATATCTGTACACACTACATCTATTATACCTCATACCTCACATATTAGTACACTGCTGTATATACTATATACCTGTACACACTGGATCTAATATACCTCGTACCTCACATATCAGTACACTGCTGTATATACTATATATCTGTACACACTATATCTATTATACCTCGTACCTCACATATCAGTACACTGCTGTATATACTATATATCTGTACACACTACATCTATTATACCTCGTACCTCACATATCAGTACACTGCTTTATATACTATATATCTGTATATACTGCATCTATTATACCTCGTAACTCACATATCAGTACACTGCTGTGTATAATATGTCTGTACACACTGCATCTATTATACCTCATACCTAACATATCAGTACACTGCTGTATATATTATATATCTGTACACACTGCATCTATTATACCTCGTGCCTCACATATCAGTACACTGCTGTATATACTATATATCTGTACACACTACATCTATTATACCTCATACCTCACATATTAGTACACTGCTGTATATACTATATACCTGTACACACTGGATCTAATATACCTCGTATCTCACATATCAGTACACTGCTGTATATACTATATATCTGTACACAGTGCATCTACTATACTTCGTACCTCACATATCAGTACATTGCTGTGAATACTATATATCTGTATATACTGCATCTATTATACCTCGTACCTCACATATCAGTACACTGCTGTATATACTATATATCTGCACACACTACATCTATTATACCTCATACCTCACATATCAGTACACTGCTGTATATACTATATACCTGTACACACTGGATCTAATATACCTCGTATCTCACATATCAGTACACTGCTGTATATACTATATATCTGTACACAGTGCATCTATTATACTTTGTACCTCACATATCAGTACACTGCTGTATATACTATATATCTGTACACACTGCATGTATTATACCTCCTACCTCACATATCAGTACACTGCTGTATATACTATATATCTGTACACAGTGCATCTATTATACTTCATACCTCACATATCAGTACACTGCTGTATATATTATATATCTGTACACACTGCATCTATTATACTTGTACCTCACATGAGTACACTGCTGTATATATTATATATCTGTACACACTGCGTCTATTATACTTTTATAATATATGCAGTATATACAGATATATAGCATATACAGCAGTACTGATATGTGAAGTACGACGTATATTAGATGCAGTGTGTACAGATATATAGTATATACAGCAGTGTACAGATATGTGAGGTATGAGGTATAATAGATGCAGTGTGCACAGATATATAGTATATACAGCAGTGTACTGATATGTGAGGCACGAGGTATAATAGATGTAGTGTGTACAGATATATAGTATATACAGCAGTGTAGTGATATGTGAGGTATGAGGTATAATAGATGCAGTGTGTACAGATATATAGTATATACAGCAGTGTAGTGATATGTGAGGTATGAGGTATAATAGATGCAGTGTGTACAGATAATGAAAATTTACTTACCGAAATTTTTGTTTCCTGTAGTCCGTAGGCAGCACACTACAAATGGGTTTTAGTCCCCTAAGTACAATCAGAGGAGACATATTACACAGCAGTATAAGATTAATTAATCAGGAACACCTCCTACTTAAGGAGGCAAAGAGCAGCCACACCTCGTATTGATATGTAGCAAAAATATTTATTATAGGGAGGGATCGTTGTGCTGCCTACGGACTACAGGAAACAAAAATTTCGGTAAGTAAATTTTCATTTTCCTGGTCGTCCTACGGCAGCACACTACAAATGGGATTTGAGAAGTAGTTACGATGGGTGGGCCGTAGTTGCAGCTTCAAGCACTCTTCTGCCAAAAAAGGAACCCTCTGCCTGCTGAAGATCCATTCTGTAGTGCTTAATGAAGGTGGAGCTTGAGGACCAAGTAGCCGCTGCACAAATCTGATGAAGAGAAACTTGTGTCAATTCTGCCCAGGAAGTAGCTGTTGACCTGGTTGAGTGTGCCCTAATATTTAATGGACATGGAAGATCACTACTCGCATAGCATTCCTCAATTGCGCTGTGGACCCATCTGGCAAGAGTCGCTTTACTGGCCTTGTGTCCCTTATTTGTGCCTCTATGTTGTAGAAAAAGAGCTTCAGAAGCTCTGAATACACTTGTTCTTTGAATGTAGATCAGAATAGCTATTTTGACGTCAAGTGTATGGAGACTATCTTCTTCTTGATTTTGAGGATCCGGAAAGAAGACTGGCAAGGAAATCTCCTGATTCATGTTAGCGGATGAGGCTACTTTAGGTAGAAATCCAGGCATGGTGTGAAGAACAACACAATCCCCCAGATCTCTAAAATAAGGTTCCTTATAGGAGAGAGCTTGGAGTTCGCTGATTCTTCTAGCTGAGGTAACCGCGACTAGGAAGAACGACTTCAAGGTGAGGAGATGCAGGGAAGCTTCATGAAGAGGCTCAAATGGAGGTCTAGTTAAGGCAGAGAGAACTAGGACTAGATCCCAGGAAGGCAGAGGCTTTTGAACCGCTGGATTGAGCATCCTGACTGCTTGTCTTTTCTAATCATATCTGATTAAGATATGATTAGAAAAGACTCCCTGAAGTTGAGCATTGATTGCAGTGAAGTGCACTTTAAGGGTATTAAACCTAAGACCCTTGTCCAGACCGTCTTGGAGGAATTGAAGAATAGAGGTAACATTATCCAGGACTGCGCCATTTCTACTGCACCAGGATTTGAACAAGGCCCAGATTCTGTTATACGATTTGATTGTCGCTGGTCTTCTGGCAGAGAGAATAGTAGAAATCACTCTAGAAGAGAGCCCCATATGTGTCAGGCTTTGCCGCTCAGCCTCCAGGCCGTTAAATGCAATAGATGGAGATTGGGATGAAACATCTCTATCTGGAGCAGCAGATCTGGTCTCAACGGGAGATTCCAATAATTCCCTCTGGACAGGGATAGCGCCAGGGAGAACCAGGCCCTGCGAGGCCAAAACGGGAGGATTGCAATTACTTCCGCTTCCTCTTCCAGGATTTTCCTTAGCACTCTCGGAATTAATTGAAAAGGTGGGAACACATACACCAGGAACCTCTTCCAGCTGATCGATAGACCGTTAGACCGTCCACTGCTATTGCTTGGCTTGAATAGTAAAGAGAGCAGAACCTTTCCACTTTCCTGTTCATTACCAAGGCCATGGCATCTAGATCTGGATGTCCCATTCTCTTCACTACTAGCTGAAAACACCTCTGGGTTCAGGCCCCATTCTGATGGTAGAATCTGATTTCTGCTGAGACAATCCGCTTTCAGATTGAGGGCTCCTCGGATATGAAGGGCTGAGATGTTCCAAGTGTTTAATTCGGCCCATTTCATCAGCTTTCTGCACTCTGCTTCCATATGTGGACTCATGGTTCCCCCCTGCTTGTTGATGTAGAACACAGTGGGCAGGTTGTCTGACTGGACTAAGACACAGCTTTTCAGAAGAGGTTGGAAATGGATTAAGGCCAATCTGACCGCTTTGAGCTCCTTCATGTTGGAAGATAAAAGCTTGTCTTCCTTCGACCACTGCTTCTGTATCCACCGGTCGTCTACATGGGCACCCCAGCCCCAGGAGGAAGCATCCGTAGTGATGAGCTTGTGAGGACGAGGAAGAAGAGATCTCCCCTTCTGGAGACAGGAAGGAGCTAACCACCATTGCAGATCCTGCTTTGTAGAGGGAAGGATTCTGATTACTTTGTCCAGGTGCAAGTGAGATTTGTTCCAAGAGACTAGTATGTTCTGTTGTAGAGAACAAATATGAGCTTTCGCCCAAGGAACACCGTCTATGGCCGAGGTTAGAAGACCTAGGATCTTCATGGCAAACCGGACCGTTACAGAAGTCTGAGCAATCAGGAGCCGCACCCCGTTGCTGATTTTCAGTCTCCTTTCCGGAGATAAGGTTAATGTCATCTGGGCAGTATCTATGATGAAACCCAGCAAGAAAGCTTTTGAGATGCGATGAGGTGTGATTTTTCGTAATTGATCAGGAACCCATGATTTAGTAACAAGTGAAGAGTCGTCTGAAGATCCTGAGAAAGTTGAGGAGAAGAAGAAGCTTTTACTAGCCAGTCGTCCAGGTATGGGACTACACAGATCCCCTTGAGTCTTAGATCTGACGCCAGAACTGCAGACACCTTGGTGAAAGTTCTGGGTGCTGAGGAAATGCTGAACGGGAGACACTTGAATTGCCAGTGAAGAGTGGTAGCTGGAGTCTGAAGGGCTACTCGAAGGAATGTGCGGTGTTTGGGCAAAATCGGGATGTGCAGATAAGCATCTGAGAGATCTATCTTTGCCAGGAAATCTCCCCTGCTCAAAAGCCCTACTACCGAGCGGATAGTTTCCATCTTGAATTTCCGCTTGATGAGAAACTTGTTCAGAAAGGTGAGATCTATAATCAGTCTCCATTTCTCTCCAGGCTTGGGAACAGGAAAGACCTTTGAGTAGACCCCTACTCCTTCTTCTAGAGGAGGTACTTTCTCCAGAGCACCCTTTTGTATGAAATCTTGTAGAAAAGCCAGAATAATAGGGTTTCTGCTTGAGTTGATGATAAATCTGTCTGGTGGCAGATTTAGGAATTCTAGGGAGTACCCTTGTCTTATTAAGGTAGTTACCCATGCATCTGATGAGGTTTGAGACCATTGTTCTGAAAAGAGAAGTCTGGCTCCCACTTTCTCTGTTGGGCTGGCGTCATAAATTGGCTTGTTTTTTAATCTCATTTTTCTTTTTTAAAGGAAGTATTCTCTCTCCTGAATCTGAAGTTTCTCTGACGGTCTGATCTGAAGTTTCGTTTGAACTTAGGGGGATCTCTTTCCCTGAAAACGAAAGGAACGGAATCGTGGTCTTCTTTTAGATTCCGGAAAACACTTTCCCTTTGTTTCATTTAAGGCCTCCAGGATTTTCTCCAACTGAGGTCCAAAGAGGGAATCAGGCTGGAATGGGAGGCTACAAAAATGCTTTTTTGAAATAACATCCCCAGGCCACTGCTCGATCCATAAGGCCCGGCGGACTGCGTTAGTGAGGGCCATAGCTCTGGAAGAGAATTTCATAGTATCTAAGGGAGCGTCACACAGGAAGTCAGAAGCGGCTTTAAGAAGTGGTAAGCTGGAGAGAATTTCTTCTCTAGAGACTCCATCAAGCAGATCTTGAGTAAGCTGGCTCAACCAGATCCGTAGAGCCCTGGCAACTGGGACAGTAGAACACGCTGCTTTACAGGACGTAGCAGAGGCCACATAGGATTTCTTCAGGAGTGACTCTGCCTTTCTATCCATTGGCTCCTTTAACAGAGATATGTCTTCCGTTGGGAAGACTGCTTTCCTGGAGAGTCTGGATACAGCCAAATCAACTTTGGGAGAGGATTCCCATTCCTGCACAAAGCTCTTATTTAATTTATATATAGCTTTGAACTTCGCACCCGGATCCTGCCTCTTTTCTGGCTTCTCCCAGTCATGCTTCAACCATTCTTGAATCAGAGGATGACTTGGAAAAACCTTTTCTTTTGTAGGAGGAAATAAAACAGCTTATCCCTTTTTGATTTTCCTTCTGTGTCTTTCTCTGACTCAACGGTACTCTTGACAGCTTTCAGTAGAGACAACAGTAGTTGTTCATCCGAAGAACAAGAGCCCTCAGAGGATGAGAGAAGCTGTGGTGGAGAGGAAGCAGGTTCTGTTCTAGATCTTTTAGATTTGTGCTTAGGCAAATATTCATCAAATACTATCTCCATTTTCCCTTTGAACCAGGACAGGAACTCATCTGGCTGTACGTGCGCAGAGCGGGGTGGAGACATACACTGGGAACAGAGATCAATGGAAGAATCATCAGGTAATGGCTGCTGACATTGGTTACACATTCTGTGCCTAGATTTCCTTTTTCTTTTCCTGATATTTTCTTGAGAGGCAGACATCTATGGCCAGAAAGAACAAAATTAGAACCTTTGAAAGGTACACCACAAATAAATGCAACCGGACAGGCAGGAGTAGCAGAGTATAGACAGGCATTTTATAGGCCTAGATGCCGACAGTAAGGAAAAGAACTGAGCAGAGATGCAGTCAGCATAGAGCAAACAGGTTACTGAGCACAAAGGCAATAACAGAGCACATATGCGGTTAGCCAAGACCGACAAAATACTGAGCAGAGCTACAGTAAAATAAATATGTAAAAATACCGAGCCCAGCCGCCGCAAGCCAAAAGCTGGAGTAGCACGAGCATAAATGCAGTAGTAAAGATAGGCATATTGAGTACAGCAGAAAGGTGAAATACTGAGCACAGATGCATGTAACATAGATAGGCATAATACTGAGCAAGATGCAGTAGCAAAGGTAGGCATAATTCTGAGCATAGATGCAGTAACATAGGCAGGCATAATACTGAGCACAGATGCAGTAGCATAGGTAGGCATAATTCTGAGCATAGATGCAGTAACATAGGTAGGCATAATACTGAGCACAGATGCAGTAGCATAGGTAGGCATAATTCTGAGCATAGATGCAGTAACATGGGTAGGCATAATACTGAGCATAGCTGAGTAGCATAGGTAGGCATAATTCTGAGCACAGATGCAGTAGCATAGGTAGGCATAATTCTGAGCATAGATGCAGTAACATAGGTATGCATAATACTGAGCATAGCTGAGTAGCATAGGTAGGCATAATTCTGAGCATAGCTGCAGGCACAGCAGGTAAAATAATGGCAGAATGCAGACACATATATACCCGGAAGAACTGCGCCACTGACGGCAAGTACAGGAGGGCATCCTGAGAACATGTGCACATAAGGCTAGAAAAACTAAAGTCTACAACAGACTGTCACTAAATACACTTTGGGCGTCAAATATACAGACTGGGCAGAGACAAGTCATGCCCCAGTGACATACCTTGCAGGCAGGGATGCAGCGCCGTCTGGCAGAGCGCGCCCGGCGTTTGAAGCCGGCGGAAGATAAGCTCTGCTTCCTGTGACGTGCCGGCAGGCCCCAGCTCATGCGCAAACCGGACCAGGCTCCCCACAGCCTACTGCGCATGCGCCGGCCCCCGGCACTCCGAACCCCGGAAGTAGCCTGAGTATCGGGTAGCAGGCATCAAAACCCGTACTGCACAAAGGTGGGGGGGGAGCGTGTTAAATACGGTCTGCATGTCCGGCCTGCACTATGCAAAGCACACAGGGGAAAGGCGCCATGCCGGACATCTTCAAGCCCAGGGACAGAGACCACTCTCTGTTAGTACGGCTTGGAATAAATCTTTAACATCTTGTATAGGAAAACGACGTGTCTCTTCTTTTACCTAAGAGAAAAAAGAAATACGAGGTGTGGCTGCTCTTTGCCTCCTTAAGTAGGAGGTGTTCCTGATTAATTAATTAATCTTATACTGCTGTGTAATATGTCTCTTCTGATTGTAACTAGGGGACTAAAACCCATTTGTAGTGTGCTGCCGTAGGACGACCAGTAAATATAGTATATACAGCAGTGTAGTGATATGTGAGGTATGAGAAATAATAGATGCAGTGTGTACAGATATATAATATATACAGCAGTGTACTGATATGTGCGGTATGAGGTATAATAGATGCAGTGTGTACAGATATATAGTATATACAGCAGTGTAGTGATATGTGAGGTATGAGGTATAATAGATGCAGTGTGTACAGATATATAGTATATACAGCAGTGGACTGATATATAAGGTATGAGGTATAATAGATGCAGTGTGTACAGATATATAGTATATACAGCAGTGTACTGATATGTGCGGTATGAGGTATAATAGATGCAGTGTGTACAGATATATAGTATACACAGCAGTGTACTGATATGTGAGGTATGAGGTATAATAGATTTAGTGTGTACAGATATATAGTTTATACAGCAGTGTACTGATATGTGAGGTACGAGGTATAATAGATGCACTATGTACCGTATATACAGCAGAGTCCTGTGAGGTACGAGGTGTAAATTATTAATCACACCTCCCATGTCAGTACACTGCTGTATATACTATATATCTGTACACACTGCATCTATTTTACCTCGTACTTCACATATCAGTAAACTACTGTATATACTATATACCTGTACACACTGCATCTATTATACCTCGTACTTCACATATCAGTACACTGCTGTATATACTATATACCTGTACACACTGCATCTATTATACTTTTATAATACATGCAGTATATACACATATATAGCATATACAGCAGTGTACTGATATGTGAACTATGACGTATATTAGATGCAGTGTGTACAGATACAGTACAGACCAAAAGTTTGGACACACCTTCTCAGTCAAAGAGTTTTCTGTATTTCCATGACTATGAAAATTGTAGATTCACACTGAAGGCATCAAAACTATGAATTAACACATGTGGAATTATATACTTAAAGAGGACCTTTCACCACTCCTGACATGCCTATTTTAATAGCTTCATGCATTCCCCATGTACTAACAATTCTGGAGC
>ONZH01008404.1:0-24191 GCA_900303285.1 Rhinella marina
GAATATCAAAACTATGAATTAACACATGTGGAATTATATACTTAACAAAAAAGTGTGAAACAACTGAAAATATGTCTTATATTCTAGGTTTTTTAAAGTAGCCACCTTTTGCTTTGATTACTGCTTTGCACACTCTTGGCATTCTCTTGATGAGCTTCAAGAGGTAGTCACCTGAAATGGTATTCCAACAGTCTTGAAGGAGTTCCCAGAGATGCTTAGCACTTGTTGGCCCTTTTGCCTTCACTCTGCGGTCCAGCTCACCCCAAACCATCTCGATTGGGTTCAGGTCTGGTGACTGTGGAGGCCAGGTCATCTGGCGTAGCACCCCATCACTCTCCTTCTTGGTCAAATAGCCCTTACACAGCCTGGAGGTGTGTTTGGGGTCATTGTCCTGTTGATAAATAAATGATAATCCCCAATAGTGTCACTAGCAAAGCACCCCCACACCATCACACCTCCTATTCCATGCTTCACGGTGGGAACCAGGCATGTAGAGTCCATCTGTTCACCTTTTCTGCGTCGCACAAAGACATGGTGGTTGGAACCAAAGATCTCAAATTTGGACTCATCAGACCAAAGCACAGATTTCCACTGGTCTAATGTCCATTCCTTGTGTTCTTTAGCCCAAACAAGTCTCTTCTGCTTGTTGCCTGTCCTTAGCAGTGGTTTCCTAGCAGCTATTTTACCATGAAGGCCTGCTGCACACAGTCTCCTCTTAACAGGTGTTGTAGAGATGTGTCTGCTGCTAGAACTCTGTGTGGCATTGACCTGGTCTCTAATCTGAGCTACTGTTAACCTGCGATTTCTGGAGGCTGGTGACTCGGATGAACTTATCCTCTGCAGTAGAGGTGACTCTTGGTCTTCCTTTCCTGGGACAGTCCTTATGTGAGCCAGTTTCTTTGTAGCGCTTGATGGTTTTTGCGACTGCACTTGGGGACACTTTCAAAGTTTTCCCAATTTTTCGTACTGACTGACATTCATTTCTTAAAGTAATGATGGGCACTCGTTTTTCTTTACTTGCTTTTTTCTTGCCATAATACAAATTCTAACAGTCTATTCAGTAGGACTATTAGCTGTGTATCCAGCTGACTTCTGCCTAACACAACTCATGGTCCCAACCCCATTTATAAGGCAAGAAATCCCACTTATTAAACCTGACAGGGCACACCTGTGAAGTGAAAAC
Source organism: Rhinella marina (assembly GCA_900303285.1). NCBI lineage: Eukaryota > Metazoa > Chordata > Amphibia > Anura > Bufonidae > Rhinella > Rhinella marina. The sequence goes on from ONZH01008404.1 coordinate 1,184, forward strand.
CATTTCAGGTGACTACCTCTTGAAGCTCATCAAGAGAATGCCAAGAGTGTGCAAAGCAGTAATCAAAGCAAAAGGTGGCTACTTTGAAGAACCTAGAATATAAGACATATTTTCAGTTGTTTCACACTTTTTTGTTAAGTATATAATTCCACATGTGTTAATTCATAGTTTTGATGCCTTCAGTGTGAATCTACAATTTTCATAGTCATGAAAATACAGAAAACTCTTTGAATGAGAAGGTGTGTCCAAACTTTTGGTCTGTACTGTATATATATAAATATATATGCATCTCAATAAATTAGAATATCATCAAAAAGTTTTGTTTTTTTTTTTCAGTAATTCAATTCAAAAAGTGAAACATATATTATACTAGCAGAAGGACCCGGCTTCACCTGGGTATATTTAGTCTATTTCATTTAGTGTTTGTTTTTTTCATTGCAGAGAGATAGTCAATGCAGCTGACAGAAGTTGATTTTTACCTTCATTTTTTCGATCCCTATTGGTTGCGGAGTGGGAGGGAGCGTGACCTGAACGGGCCGGGGGCGTGGTTTAGCGTGAATTTGGAGGGGGTTGCTTTTAAGTCCTTCTTTTGAGGGTGGCCTGAATTAAAGGTCGATACCATGGTAATTTATGAGGACACGCAATGGGTAGCAGCGGAAGAAAACATTGCTTCGCATGGGTATATTTCATCTATTTCATTTAGTGTTTTTGGTTGTTGTTGCAGAAAAAAAATCAACCTTCCACCCACCCCTGCAGCTGACAGAAGTTGAATTTTATCTTCATTTTTTCAATCCCCGTTGGCTGCGGAGTGGGAGGGGGCATGGCCTGACTGAGTCGGGGGCATGGCTTAGCGAGACCTGGGGCGGGGGTTTTAAGTCCTTCTTTTGAAGGTGGCCTGAATTACAGGTCGATGCCATGGTAATTTATGAGGACACGCCATGGGTAGCAGTGGAAGAAAACATCTTTTATTACTATTGAACGGTCTTAGTCTAAAATTAGTGTATTTCATCTATTTAATTTAATGTTTCTGTGTGTGGTTGAAGAGAAAGTCAATGCAGTTGACAGAAGTTTATTTTGACCTTCATTTTTTTCAATCTCCATTGGCTGCGGAGTGGGAGGGGGAGTGACCTGACCAGGTCGGGGGCGTGGCTTAGCGGGACCTTGGGGGGTTGCTTTTAAGTCCTTCTTTAGGGGGCAGCTTGAATTACAGGTCGATGCCATGGTAATTTATGAGGACACGCAATGGGTAGCAGTAGATCTTTTATTACTACTGAACGGTCTTAGTCTAAAATTAGTCTAAAACATAAGTTATATTTATGGTAACCGGAATACCCCTTTAACCCCTTTCCAACCAGCGCCATACTAGTACGGCGCTGGCCGGGACCTACACGGAGCCGGCATGATGGCCGCGGGTGACCTGCATATCCGACAAGCAGGCACCCGCAGCTAACTTCCGCGACCGGCTAACGTGCCGATCGCGGACATTTAACCCCTCGGGGGCTGGCGATCGGAGGAGCCGGAGCGTGCCTGCAGCAGCTCCTTTCATAGTAAATGACAGGAGGCTGCTGCATAGGCTTTCCTATGGAGCCCTTGCCTGTAATAGGGCTCCATAGGAAAGCACTAAAATTATCATAGACTCCAATGTAAGTGAATTGGAGTCTATGATATAAGCAATCAAATGATTGCTTCTTTTAGTTCCCCATGGGAACTATAAAAAAGTGTAAAAAATAAATAAAAATAAAGTTTAAAAAAAAATAAAAAAAACATAAAAGTTCAAATCACCCCCCTTTCTTGAAATAAAAAATAAAAGTATTAAAAAAAATTTTAAAAATACACATCATGGGTATCGCCGTGTGCAAAAACGCCCATATTTTAAAAATAAAAAAAATATTTCCCATACGGAAAAAAGCGAAACGGAAAAAAGCGTCAAAATGGCTGAATCACCATTTTTTGTCGATTTTTTTTTTATTTAAATTAAATAAAAAGCAATCAAACAGTAACACACACCCCAGAATGGTATCAATAAAAAGTTCAGATCGCCCCGCAAAAAATGAACCCCCATACAGCGTCGTACACATAAATACCAAAAAGTTATAGGGGTCAAGAACTGAAAAAAAATCCAACTTTATAATTTTTTTATCACTATCAAAATGCAAGAAAAACTATACATATAAGGTATCGCCGGATTCATACTGACCAGTAGAATGAAACTAACTGGTCAGTTTTAACGCACATCAAACGCTGTAAATAAAAAACCCGTAAAACTGTGGCGGAATTGCTTTTTTTTTGCAATTTCACCTGATTTGGAATTTTTTTTCCCGCTTCCCACTACAGCATATGCAATATTAAAAGATGGCTTTGGAAAGTACAACTTGTCCCGCAAAAAAAAGCTATCATACAGCTATGTAAACAGAAAAATAAAAAAGTTTTTGCTGTATCAAGGCAGGGGCGCAAAATGAAAACGCAAAACCGAAAAAAAAACCTCTGGGGCTGAAAGAGTTACCAGTGTCATCCACAGCGCTCTGCCCCTTTAAAGCAGCGAATAGAAATGGCTGAACTCCTCAGCTGGCTGCTAATTACCTGGCTAGGTTGTTATGGAAACCTGTGTGCATCTGGAGAAAACGCTCCCAGACTAATATTGGCTAATGGAGATCGTATTTTGGGAATATCTCGGAAACGGTATGTCCTAGAGAGCTGAGACCTGGTCTAAAACCTTTCCGGACACCTGATCTACCTCAAGCAGTTTGGATTGAGTGCCTCTCCACTCTTCCTCCAGACTCTGGGACCTTGATTTCCAAATGAAATGCAAAATGTACTTTTGTCTGAGAGCAACACCTTTGACCACTGAGCAACAGTCCAGTTCTTTTTCTCCTTGGCCCAGGTAAGACGCTTCTGGCGTTGTCTATCGGTCATGAGTGGCTTGACACATAGAATGCTACACTGTTGTACCCCATGTCTTGGATACATCTGTGCGTGGTGGCTCTTGAAGCACTGACTCCAGCTGCAGTCCACTCCTTGTGAATCTCCCCCAAATTTAGGAAAAGCCTTGTCTTAACAATTCTATCAAGGCTGCGGTTCTCCCTGTTGCTTGTGCACCTTTTTCTACCACCCTTTTTCCTTCCACTCAACCTTCTCCCTGGCTGTGACGCTCTCCACTGCGATTGGACAGCTCTACAGCCAGGGAGAAGGAGACGCCCACTGAGAATCCCTGGCGTCTCCTCCTCCCTGTTCCGATGCTATGCATTAGCATAGCGCGCGCCAGAACTTTACCGGGGCGCAGCGGGCGAACGGAGCGGCGCCCAGGAAAACTAGTAAGCACACCTACATCCCCAATAGATGCCCTACAAAACGGTGTCCTTACTTAACAATGTCTGGACCCATGAAAGGTCCTCTTTAAGGAGGTGAGGTGCTGTGAAAGTCACTGTAAAGGAAGTGGGGTGCTGTGGAGGTCACTGTGAGGTGCAGGGCGCTTGGAGGGGAGTTCATTGTTAAGGGGGTGAGCTGCTGTGGAGATCACTGTTAAGGGGGCGGTGTGCTGTAGAAGTCACATTTTAAGGATGCAGGGCGCTTTGGGGGTCACTGTTAAGGGGATTAAGTGCAGTGGAGGGTCATTGTTAAGGGGGTGGGGTGCTGTGGAGATCAATGTTAAGGGGGCGAGGTACTACGGAGGTCATTGTTATTGGGGGTACTGTGGATATCTTTTAATTACACACACAAACATTAAATTTGAAGCCAGGTCATTCAGCTGGTTAGTTATAAAAATATACAGTTTATACACCACCTCTCCCCAAAGTGAGCAGTTACTCTATTGTAGATAATCTGTTATTCATGGTAAGGGTTATTGTAGTCTCTAACAGTTCCTATCATTCTTCATGCATCTCTATTCTTGTAGTCCTATATTTAACTCAAATGTTCAGACGTCTAGTCTGGAGTTTGTATTAATTTTGGGGTCTGGTCTAATGTCTGAAGCAGTTCTGGAGCATCTGGAACAATACAATGCTCAGTTGTAAGACAAGATGTCCCAGAATTGTTATTTCATGGGTAGCACATGTATTTGCTAAAACTGACATGTCAGGAGAGGTGACAGCCCCACTAAATGTTATGCATTCTGCCTGTTTCTGATCAGTGCAGTATTCTTTCATAGTCTGCCATGTGACTTTGTATAGATTGGTGTCTGACCATTATGTGGTCATTGTGTGGCAGTATTAGTGGTTGTATTGGTGCTTGTGTAGTGGCAGTGTACAGTGTGATAGGTCTTTCTATATTCCACTTTTATTTTCCTTCCTGTGTTGAAGGAGCAGGTTACATAGTCAAAACTGGTGAGCGTTGTGACGAAGTAAAGCAAAATTCATTGAAGGAGGAATTGTGTGGCACTATTTTTCCAGAATATGGAAGGGGGCAATATTGCATGTGGACTAGGGATTGTGTGTCAGGCCTGCTTTAAAGTCTCAGTCCAGCCCTGAGCAGGTGCCATGAAGGGATGCTGCATTGAGCAGGAGAAGCACAAGAGGGGAGAATATGCTCCAGGAGATACATGAGTAGTGCTTTTTTATAATATTAAAATTACAGGGGCATCACTATTGAGATTAAGAGATAAGAGAGATTAAGGGGGGACACTATTGTAAAGGGGCACTAAAGAGGAAAGCAATATTGTGTGGGAAGCACTAAGAGGATTAACTACTGTGTAGGGGCACTAATGGGGCATAGCTACTATGTAAGAGTACCAATTGGGCATAACTACTGTGTGGGTGCACCAATGGGGCATAACTACTATGTGGGGGCACTATTGGGGCATAGCTACTGTGTGGGGGCACTAAGAGGCATAACTACTGTGTTGAATCGCTAATGGGGCATAAATACTGTGTGGGGGCAAAAACTGGACAAGATTGGACATTTATACATATGTAGGTATTGAGCGGAGTTAGAGGTGTGGTTTAGTGTGAAAAAAGGCTGGTAGAGTCCCTCCTTAGTGTCTTTGAAGGTATGTTCACAATAGCAGAACATAGTGACTATACTAGCACAGTACAGTGCCTAAGAGCTGACACTCTACAAAGGATATCAGAATATTCATGAAGGTGGGGACGCACTCATGAAATTTTTACACTGGGCCCACCACTCTGTTAAAACGGCCTTCCATGAAGCAATAATGAGACAGAAGGTGACGTCACAGATTCTAGTGTTGTACTAAGGAAGATGATCTAAAAGCAGCCAGCAGCCAACACTGATGAAAATAAATCATGGTTAAAGGAAATCTGTCACCAGGATAATCGCTATTAAAGTAAAGCCATGGCCTAATAGCACTTTGTACCTTATTTCCAGATGTTCCTTTGTTTCAGCAATAGAGGTTTTCTATCTTCTGAAAATCCAGTTTATTTGGTATGCAAATGAACCAGTAAGGTGCCCAGAGGGGCGTCACTCTTGCAGGAAGGAGCCCAGGCACGCCTCCTGCTAGTGCCCAAGCCTACCCTCATACTGGGAGCAGGGAAAAGGGGGGCAGAGTTATGGCTTGAATGTGATGTAGGAGGCGTGCCTGGGCTCCTTCCTGCAAAAGTGACGCCCCTCTGGGCACCTTACTGGCTCATTTGCATACCAAATAAACTGGATTTTCAGAAGATAGAAAACATTTATTGCTGGAACAAGGGCACATCAGGGAATAAGGTACTAAGTGCTATTAGGTTATGGCTTTACTTCAATAGATAGCGATTATCCTAGTGACAGATTCCCTTTAAGCATCATGTATACGGTAGGTAGGTAGGTTCTAATATCTTTGAACCTGTGGCAAACAGTCACTTTAAAATCTTTGTACGAGGTATGTATAAACATATTATTTATTGTTTGTGTTATGTGTTTGAATTTGCTTCTACCTTTTTCTGTTTCAGTAAAACATAATTTCTAAACATTAATAATGATCATCCCCCTACCAGTTTGAACCTTGAATTTACCGTCTTTTAGAAAATATTCTTATCCTAGATCTTCTTGTAACATTATTGGCATTTCATTATAGGAGCACTTTTAAACCATAATAGGTGTATAGTCAGAGACATTTTATTATCCTAATAAGATTTAGTTTCTTTGCATGCTCATGAAAATAAAGAGCTTTTCCAATATTGATTGTCAAACTTACTTTTCTGATTTATAGATACAATGCATTCACTTCCCTGCAGCCATGAAAAACAAGGTATATCCTTGCATGTTTCTTCTACTGACCCAAAGCAAATTGATTGTACTCCTGTGGGAGGAGGAAATTTTATTCCTGCTAATATTTTTTCATTTAATTGTATATTTTGCTACCTTGGCCTGCTCAGTCAATCATACACATTTCATATGTACAAACTGAAAATTATTTCTTTATAATCTTCAGCTGCAAAATACATATGGGTTTTGTCTCCCTAGGACAGAAGAAAAGACATGACTGGCTAATAACAATCAACAATGAATCAATCAATACACACTGGAGATGAACTGAGACAAATTTGATTTGTCAGCTTTGCCCGAGTTCGAATTTGTCATGAAATGCAATAAATCAGGTATACCCAGGCTAATCTGTGTAACAGTGTGCACCAATAATCATAGCTAATCCCTTCCTTTAAAAAAAAAGGCATATAGCACCCTTCAGTAAAGCAAAAAACAGGTGTGCGTCCCTGCAGGAGCTGTATCCAAATGGCTCCTTAGTGAAACCAAATAAAGAAATGAAGGCAGTGTCAATAAAACAGTGGAAAGGAACTATGTTCTTTTAAGCCATGTTGTGACAGTCCAAACAAATGCTTTTGAATCCCTTCTGTTAGCTGTCTAATTACTGTGTGTCAGTATTATAGGTCACTGTTACTGTTAGGTCTAATTTACCGCCCTGTACATAACTGTGCAGTGCACCGAGATTCAATTAGTGGCCCCATGAGAGAGTGGGGACAGTGTCAGTGGCAGTAACAGTGACAGTAGTGGTCCCATGACAGAGTGAGGAGGGTGACAGCAGCAGCGGTAGCAGCGACAGTAGTGGCTCCATGACAGAGGGAGAATTGCATTTTAGGTTCATCCTGAAATTTCACCCACAAGCCAAATAAAATATCTGTAGTGTAGTGTAAATTCTTTTACTTGTGTTATATATATATATATATATATATATATATATATATATAGTAGTTTGTGGCTTTGTTAATGTTCATCTAGTAAATTCAGGCCTTTATTTTCACGCATTTGTTTGTTGATTTGTTGTCGGCAAGTTAGGTTTATTACCCTGTTGACAGAAGTTCTCATATGGATCTACAGGATAAAACCAGACATCTCTGGGAAGAAAGTGAGGTTAATCTAAATCAAGTAAAGGGGAAGTAGTGTTATGCTTCAACAGGAGATCACTCTTGGCCTGGTTGAATCTACAATAGATTGAGGGTGCAAGATACTGTCAGTTAAGTATAGCTGAAGTCACACACATCTGAATTTGGTTTGTTCTAGACTGTGAGTGCCTGAAGACAGATTGTCTCTCTGGTGTAGTGAGTCACTAATTTGTGTATTTTTTTTTTTTGTGTGTGTGTAAAGTTGATACTTTAGTATAAAATTAATGCAAAAGGAGCATTGCATTATGGCTTTCAGATCACAGGAGAGTGATAAAATGAATAGTCATTGTTGCAATCAAACACAAGGATGCAAATCTGCTGAAAAGAAAAAGAGAGATTGGAAATGGGGCAAGAGCATGTATGCATCAGTGTTGTAACTAGATTTGACTGGGCCCCGCAGCAAATTTTTTAACTGGGCTCGCCCTTTCCTCAAGCAACTCCTTCCTCCAACGCAACCCTTACTATTGCAGCTAGTCAAGCTCACTCTCTCAGACCAGGCCAGGCAGTCGCTCTGTCCGTTTCTTACACATATATACTGTATGTAATTTCACTGCATATACTGTGATTGTACATAAAGTCATTGTATAATACTGTTAACAGGGCTCTGACAATAAAATCTTTCAGTCCTACTCCTAGACAGGCCCTTTCTGAGTTGGGGCCTGCAGCAGCCACTTTCCCCGCTACCACTATAGCTTCGCCCCTGCTATGCACAGCAGATGACCAAGACTCACCCCCAAATTAGAGTCCCTCTCTGTTTACTGCTGTAATAGACAAAGGAGAGACACTTGACATATTAATGGTAACACAAACATGTCAAATATTAGGGAAATTTGATACATGTGCCTCACCCAGGGCCACTGACTGAAGTGAGACACCTGCTCTTCTCTTCTGACCGCAGCAATCATCTCACCTCCTCTCACGCCCTGTAGCTTCTACATATCTTCTGAAGGGTTTCATAGTCTAGCCAGGTATGGAATCAACATTAGCGCACAGAGTGCTGGCAAACCGCAGGAGGATGCTGAATCAGTCAACGTCAACTAGCGCAGTAGCTCTGCCTCCTACCCTCTGACTGAAGATTGAGGATCCTCCTGTAGTCAGGGGAGGAGGCAGAGCTATGGGGCTAGCTGACTGTGACTAATTCAGCAACCTCCTTCTGTTTGACCGTATTCTGTGCCACCTGTCCGCGCTACTAATGCCCAACCTCTCCGGCCAGGCTGTTATAAGGGGAAGGAATAGGATCATCCTATATAACTGGGCATAAAATATGTGGATGATCCGATCCCACTGCCTTCATCAGGGAAGTACTGGTGGTACTGCTGCTTGTCAAGGGCCCAGATCAAATGTCAACCAAAAAAATAGACCATTGCTGCCACCTCCCGCAACTTCCCACTGCTCAACCTAATGGCAATATGTTATTAAATTAATCTCCCATCCCTCTATACTGGGGTCATAGTAGAATCATGGGAGTCCGACCTCAAGCATGTGAGGATGGGCTGCATCGCATACATATACCTAAACCCCTAAACAGCTTCACAGCAGCTTCTTAATGATGCTTCCCCAACCCATCTTCTCCTCCTATGCTTGCCATGCATGTAGCTGCCTGCAGTGTTGGCCTTGGCAGAAGACGAGTCTGCCATTTTCAAAGGTACTGACCTAAAGATGAGCCAGCGTGAGCAGCAGTGCCAGCAAGCAATGGTAGTGATTTTTGGATATAAAAAGTTATGCACATCCAACTGGTAAGTTGGAGTCAGTCTGTCATGAGAAATAGAGAGAGACCTATCCTGAAGAGAAAAACGTTAGAAAAAAATCATTTAACATTGGAGGCTTCTGCCTATACTGAAACAGGTAGCAGAGACCGTGGATTATATAATTTATTTCCAACTTTTTAATGACAAATTATAGTTATTTTTCCTTCTCTAACCTCCCTACAGAGCCCAAGCAAGGCTGTCCTCCTGCCTTCTCACCTCCTTAACAGAGTCCCAGTTTTATATATAAATTACGTGCAGAAACACTGCAGATTTGTCACAGATTGCATTACAGAGGATGAAATCCACAGCAGATATCTGCAACATAAATTTACATACTGCAGACTTAAAATCCACACTGCAGGTCAAGTTATGTGCAGATTCTGGTGCAGGACATGTCTACAGCAAGTGGATGAGATTTGTGAAAATCTCATCCACTTTGGCGTGTGGATTTTCCACATGTTGTTCCATTGCAGATTATCCGCTACGCGTGGCTGTATCCTTAAGGTGTGATCACACATAACGGATATGCTGCCAATTTTTGACACTGGAATTTCATGCAGAAAACCCACAGATTTTTATATCACCAAAAAAGCGAATGAGATTTTACTTAATCTGATCCATATGTTAAATCCGCAGCACGGAAATTGAAAAATACAGTGTAAAACCAGCCTTAAAAGGGTTTTCCAGGCCTTTAATCCTGATGACCTATCCTCTGGATAGGTCATCAGTATATGATCAGTGGGGTTCTGACACCCAGGACCTCCGTCAATCAGCGCTTTTGTGAGTGCTGCGGCCTTCAACATGCTTACCAAGCACAGGGCCTTACATTGTATAGTGTCTGTGCCTGGTATTGCAGGTCAGCCTCATTCTCTTCTATGGGGCAGAGCAGCGCCTAGGTCACATAACTGATGAATGTGTCATAACGGGCCTAGGAAAAGCTGTAAGAAGGCCGCAGCACTCACAGGACCACCGCTGCCTTCTCAAACAACTGATCGTCCGTGGTCTTGGGTGTCAGACCCCCACCAATCGGACACTGATGACCTATTCCGAGGATAGGTAATCAGTTATAAACTCTCTGAAAACCCCTTTAACTCCTTCACACTTCCATCCCCATGATGACATCTGTGACAAGACAGTCAGTGTATCATCAGTGAAGGTGTTTGTTATTGGTCCGTATGTCTTTTTTTGCCCTACGTGTATCATCTGTATTCCATATACACTTCTAGGGTGAAAAATGGTTTCCAGAGCATCTTCTATCAATATCCATGACGAACGGGGACAACGTGTGTTCATGATTCACTGAAGGGTAAATGAGGCCTTATCGTATGTCTGCACAGGACATTAGTTGCAGCTGAAAAATCAACACCAAACCAGTATCAGTTACTTGCAGATTTGCTGTGGATTTTTTTGCAGATTTCATCCTATTCTAAGGATAGGTCATCAATATCCATTCGGCCCATTGGGCGAATCCCGGTGTAACAGGCCAAAGTAACCCTGTCCCAGATTAACCCCGGGTATAATTTGGCCTAGGCCAGAGTATACCTCGGGATATAAACTGGCCTAGGCCAAACTATACCCCGGGGTGTAAAATAGCCTAGGCCAAACTATACCCCTCCAGGCCAGATTATACCTATCTATCATGGAATCTGGGGTTAAAGTGGCCTAGGCCAATTTATACCTCTCGGGTCATAGTATACTCCAATGAAATCATTATGAAATCATTAGCATTGAGTGATATACACAAGAATTACTTTTTCAACATTTTATTGAGAAACTGACTTAATTCTTAAACTCTTCATGGGGATCGGGGGTATCATTGACCTTAATTTCTACACCTGGTGCACAATTTTTACAGTGTACACCAGGTGTAGAAAATAAGGGAGGGTAGTGATTCTCCCCCATAGACTTGTTACTTTAACCAGAAAAACTTGAATGCTAATATTATAAGAAAAGTTATAACATCTGAAATGTAAACTTGTAAAGGTGGTTTTACATGGGGCGAATGTTTATGGTTCACCTGATCAGTGCATGATGTGTCATGCACTGATCAGGTGCCCTGGAAGCCCCATGGAGATAGGAAACAGCATAAAATTCAAAAGCTACAGCCAGAGGAGCGAAAAATGTTGGCTGGCAAAGACATGGAGGAGGACCAGGACATGCTGGGCATTGAGTATGGACATTTTTTTTTCTCAATGATTTCTAGTCAGCGATAAGTCACTTATCGTGCTAGGCAAGGTCCAACTATCAGGGACAACGAATCACCCAATAATCGTTCTGTGTATTCGGACCTTTAGTCTAGCAAGTCCTTGCAACAATATTAACGTTTAAAGCTAAACACTGATCACATTGAAATGATCATGCTTATTTTCTATATACAGTGCATGTTCCATTGTTGACTGCAGATTGAAGCTTGCAGGATATGTCAACCAATCCATGGAGTCACCGACGTTTGTGTAGATAATTGTCGCAACTCAACAGATTCGGTGTGGCCATGATCTCTGCATCAGTTGCCCAGACTCCATCACGAGAGATTCCAGAGATGTTCACATATTCCTTCACATTTTGGTTCAAGACAGTAGTCTTGTAGTTTTTTTGTCAAGTCAGTTTTCATGTGGTGGATGACTTTATCTCTGAGAAGGGAATGGTTGTCCTCTGTACCTGTCAAGATGTAGCTGATGGCCCGGGAAGAAGCAGTTCCCATCACCTTTGGTTTTATATTTACACCGTGGTTGTCCAAGGTCCCTTCTACATCCATAGTATACAACCCTACTAAACGTAAGGCCAAGAGTGGTGCTAAGATACTTCCTTCTTGAACTTGGTATTAGGTTGAAAGTCTTACTTTGCTTGTGTTTCTGTGTGGCAGAGTCACTGGGACAATCGTCATGGGAGTGGGGTGGTGGAGAAGTCTCTTTATTCTGGTAAATCTTAAGATTGCTGGTGTGGTAGGTGTTGCTTAGTATCTTGCCAGTCTTATTGTTCTTAAGTTTTACTCGTCCTTTGGTCAAGGATTCCACAACTAAATAGGGTCCAATCCAGCGTGGTTCCATCTTTGAACCCATGCGATGAATAGGGCGCTGATTCTTGATATAAACTATGGTACCAGCAGTGATTTCTTTGTTGCTGTTGTGTCGGCAATCAAAGGCACACTTCTGGTGTTCATGGGCAGAGTGGATGTTGGTACTGACGTCTGAGTGGAGCTTTTTAAGAATGGTTGTCAGTGTATTTAGCACATTAGGGGTGGCATCATCTGAAATGGGCATGGGATCCGCAGTGTCCTTTTTTGAGGGATTAAGGTCCATAGGAAGCTTGGCCTTCCGTCCATACATGACCTCAAATGGAGTGAACTTGGTTGAAGCATGCACAGATGTGTGATAGGCAAACAGAACACCAGGGATGAACTGATCCGAGTTGTTTCCTTGGTCATTGACAAACTTACTAAGAGCTTCTTTGAGTGTTCGATTATCACGTTCCTGCTGGCCATTTGTTTGTGGGTGGTATGTAGATGAAATTCGGTGATCTGTTTGAAAATGCTCCATCAGCATGTCAATGATTGAGTTTACAAACTCTCGTCCCTGGTCGCTAATCAGAGTCTCCATACAGCCATGGCAGCAAATAACTGAGTATGAAAAATTTGCTACAGATTTGGCACTTTTATCTGGAACAGCTGTTGCTTCAGTCCATTTGGAGAAATGATCAGTGGCAGCAACTATATTTTTGTTGCCATTTGATGTTTCCTGAAGAGGACCAATTATATCAATCCCAACTAAGCTCCATACTTTTCCAGGCACTGGTATACTGTTGAGTGGTGGAGCTTCCTTGGTGTGGTGATTTTGGGATTAATGGCAAAACATTTTTGACAGGCTTTGACATATTGGTGAACGTCATTCTTCATTCCCTTCCAGTAATAACGGTCAGAGATTTTGGCTAAAGTTTTATCTCTGCCAAAATGGCCCCCAGATATTGAGTTGTCATGACAGGCCTTCAGGATATTTGGCAGTCTGCTTTTAGTGAGAACCTCCTTTTCCCCATGATAAACAATTCCTCCTTTTGCTCGATATGGCTTTGCTGTTTGTCTGAACTGGGACTTGGCATTTACACGTTTCTCTGGAGGTAGATCATAGGTCCACTGAGGGTACCTCAGAGGGTACCTTGTTGTGTTGCAGTGTAGAATCTCAAAAGCTGGTCATACAGTTGGTCTTCCATGGTTGTCAAAATTGGAAAAAGTTTGGTGTCATAGAGAGCAGAGAGAAACATACATAACAAGTAATAGTACATAACATTAACTATGCACTGATGGGACAGCGCCATCTACTGTCAGTTCAGATCTGCACACTTTTCAGCAAATTAGAGACAGGGTGAGAAAAACAGTGAAGTGATAACATTATGGCCTGGAGAGATATAGTCTGACCTAGACTATTTTATATCCCCAGGTATAAAGTTTATCCCCTGGGGGTACACATCAAGTTTTTTTCTGGTTGAAGTAAAAAAAAAAAGTCTGTGAGGGGAATGTATCATTGTCCTCATTTTCTGCGCATGGGGTAAACTGAAAAACTTGCGCATGATAAGATTATGGCGTAGAGGGTGTGGCTTTAGCCAATTTATATTCGCCATGTATAGAGTTTATAACCTGGGGTATACTTTGCTGGGCTAAACTAAACTTGGGTTCCACGTTTTGTGCCAATTTTAGCTCAAACTGTGAACTTGAATTATCCTAGGCTAATTTATACTCCTTTCTTGCTCCTTTCTTAAACAGGGATTGCGTTATTTTCAATCCATTTGCAACAATGTAAGTTAACTTGTCAATGCATTTATAACTGCCAAGTCAAACCTCCAATCATAAATCCCTGCCCCAAATATAATAATTGCGCCAGTTACTTTTTAGATCATAATTTCGCACAGTCTTAAGGCATTTCAGTTATTCAAGTTTCAAGTATTTTTACTTGCTGTTTGCGACTTTTTAAAATTTGCGCCCCGGTGTAGAGTGTATCCCCCGGGGTATACTATGGCCTATAACAAGGTTTCACTTTTTGCACACATATTGCGCAAACTGTGAATTTAAATTGGCCTAGGCTAATTTATACTCCGGGGTATAAACTAGCCTAGGCCAATTTGATCACAGGTGGGTATAATATGACTTGAGAGGTATGAATTGACCTAAGCTCATTTATACTCTGGGGTATGAATTGGCCTAGGTCAAAATATACCCAGGGTTTATTCTAGCCTAGGCCAATTTAACCCTGGTTATAGTCTGGCCTGATGGTATACTCTGGCCTGTTACAGTTTGGCCTAGGCTATTTTACACCCCGGGGTATAGTTTGGCCTAGGCCAAAATATACCCGGGAGTATAATCTAGCCTAGGTCACTTTAACCCCGGGGGTATAATCTGGCCTGGAGGAGTATACTTTGGCCTAGGCTATTTTATACCCCGGGGTATAGATTGGCCTAGGCCAAAGTATACCCGGGGTATAATCTAGCCTAGGCCACTTTAACCCCGGGTATAGTCTGGCCTGAGGGTATACTCTGGCCTGTTACACCGGCACCCCTGCAGATCAGCTGTTTAATGGGGCCATGGCAATGTGGCAAGTACATCATCCTCAGTCATTGTTTACCAGGCATCGCAGATAGTGTTAGTAGTGACTGTGCCTAGCACTGCAGTTCAGTATCATACAAGTTAATGGGACTGGGCTGTAATTCCAGGCAGAGCTTTGACTACAGGTATATCATATATACAGTATTCATTCTGCAGTCATTGCACCTTTTCAAAAACTAGAAACATATTTCTCATCCACCACATAGCAAGTGGACCTGTCTGCTTTAAAATTTCAGAGCCGAATTTCAGTCCTCACCCATTAGTTTTTCCAACAAGCTGGTAGTTGTGGCTACACAGTATAAGTTAAATAACAGGTATGTATGTATCTTACTTAGGGTATGGCTTCCATCTCAGCTTTGTAAAAAGTTATAGCCACCTGTGGGCACTGACAAAGTGGTGTCTCCTAACCTCAACTCCAAATGGGAAAATGCAAGTGATTGGATGAAGGACTTGCAAAGAGTAATGGAGGGGATGAGATATAAGAGGTACTAATGCTTTGGAAAATGCAATGTAAAACAGAAGAGATTACTTAATTAATTTTTGCGGTGAATTTTTAACATTGTATTGTGCTACCTATAATTGATCTGACATGCAGTAGCATAGAGTGGGTTGCCAACACTCCCCCCCAATCTATGGATATGCCCTTTTTTACAGATAATGTAGTACAAGTCACCTGCAGTCCTATGTAACACTACAGATAACAAAGTGATAACTGCAGGCCCGGA
Source organism: Rhinella marina (assembly GCA_900303285.1). Classification (NCBI taxonomy): domain Eukaryota; kingdom Metazoa; phylum Chordata; class Amphibia; order Anura; family Bufonidae; genus Rhinella; species Rhinella marina. The sequence goes on from ONZH01008404.1 coordinate 16,575, forward strand.
CTGGCCATTTGCCCGATGGGCCACATGATATTTTGAAAAAGTGGGCCGCCCAGCTGAAATATCGGGCGGGCCCAGGGGCGGGCTTGGCCGGGGGGCAAGAGGGCAGGAGGGCACATGCACATGTCAGGGCTGCTATTGCTAATGAACTCAATTGTATCTGCATCCACTAGATGCAGATACAATTGTGCCTGCAGTAGCCAGCGCCGGCGGAACATTCTTCCCGGTGGCCGGCACGCTGATGTGACGTAAGCGGCGCCATGACGTCATCGTGCCGCCTGCGACATTCCTCAGGAGCATATGGAAAGACCACGGCACTCAGATTGTTAGTGAAACTTTGTTAGTATTTATTTATCCATCCATAATTTATAATAAATAGCCATGGGCCAACGTTTCGGTCTGTAACTCAGACCTTGTTCACGGCCTAGTGTAAGGTAAGTATAAACAATAAGTAAGAATAACATACATAATATACATAGATGTTCACATAGTACATATTAATCCATATGAAAATATGCTGTAGAGTACATCCAAAGTAAAAATCCCCGTAAGATATAGGATGTAGAGGGCCCCTGTAATCAGAATAAGGCAGAAGCATTAGGGGCAATGTTATAAATAGATGTCATTGATATACACTTGGGAATAATATCATAGGAGGACTGCATAGGGGATCCATAATTGTATTTGAAATAGATATCCCTGATATCCATATTGGAATCCATATTGAAATCCTCTGGGGTAACATTCAGTCACATTATATATATATCCACGTCAAGCTATAGCATCGTGGTGCATAAAGATTAATAAAGATGTGTCCCCGGTTTATATATATGGGGCGGAAGTATATATAATGTGTATGTCGCATTGGTGGCCAGTGGGAGGAATATACATCAATGTGAGATGGAATAAGGTATTGGTGGTCAGTGGAGGGCTTACCTGCACGGCGTCCAGAGTACATGGAGGATGCTGGCGTCAGTGCAGGAAGCCAGCCCTATGAAGCGCGCGCCGCCCGATGTCATCTATGGGCGGCGCATGCGCAGTGCAGTCTCTGAAGCCCAAATGGGAGTGGGCGGATGTAGACTATCAGAGCCGGCATGTAAGGGGAACAATGAATGGAGAGACAGCGTAAAAGAGGCGCTGGAGAGGGGGGAAAAAAGGGGGCATGCTAATTGTAACAAATAAGGTAGTAAGGTTATATTAAATTACATTAGGAGAGATGGGCAAAAAAGGATAGTGAAAATTAGCGATACATGCATAATTAGAAGGCTTCAGGGAAGATTTACCATGCTAGAGCCTTCTTCACCTGTGCCACATCCTTTGTGATCTATGTCATTCGATGTCCGTGCGGTCTCGCATATGTGGGTAAGACTACCCAGAATGTACGAGACCGCATATCGAAGCATAAATCGGATATTAGATGTAAAAGAACTGAACTACCGATCCCCTACCACTTTATTACAGCAGGCCACCAGATAAGCCAGCTTAAATATCAAGTGTTGGAACAGATCCAAGCAACAAGAAGGGGAGGTAACAGGATAGCACGTTTATAAGAGCGTGAGGCATTCTGGATTTCGGAGTTAGGCACCCTGTCACCAAAAGGACTCAATAGGGAATTTGATTTTTGTATTACTTGATTATTTACATATGAATAACCTGTTTTCTATTCTTTCCAGAGAAAATGAATCAATTTTCATCCAGGTAGATATGTATATACACATGTATACTAAACCATGTATGTCAATACAAATACCCTGCATGTACTCTTATTCCTTCTGCATGACTTCCATTGAACTCCTGCATGCTGCATGTTGCCTTCTAATTATGCATGTATCGCTAATTTTCACTATCCTTTTTTGCCCATCTCTCCTAATCTAATTTAATATAACCTTACTACCTTATTTGTTACAATTAGCATGCCCCCTTTTTCCCCCCCTCTCCAGCGCCTCTTTTACGCTGTCTCTCCATTCATTGTTCCCCTTACATGCCGGCTCTGATAGTCTACATCCGCCCACTCCCATTTGGGCTTCAGAGACCGCACTGCGCATGCGCCGCCCATAGATGACGTCGGGCGGCGCGCGCTTCATAGGGCTGGCTTCCTGCACTGACGCCAGCATCCTCCATGTACTCTGGACGCCGTGCAGGTAAGCCCTCCACTGACCACCAATACCTTATTCCATCTCACATTGATGTATATTCCTCCCGCTGGCCACCAATGCGACATACACATTATATATACTTCCGCCCCCATATATATAAACCGGGGACACATCTTTATTAATCTTTATGCACCACGATGCTATAGCTTGACGTGGATATATATAATGTGACTGAATGTTACCCCAGAGGATTTCAATATGGATTCCAATATGGATATCAGGGATATCTATTTCAAATACAATTATGGATCCCCTATGCAGTCCTCCTATGATATTATTCCCAAGTGTATATCAATGACATCTATTTATAACATTGCCCCTAATGCTTCTGCCTTATTCTGATTACAGGGGCCCTCTACATCCTATATCTTACGGGGATTTTTACTTTGGATGTACTCTACAGCATATTTTCATATGGATTAATATGTACTATGTGAACATCTATGTATATTATGTATGTTATTCTTACTTATTGTTTATACTTACCTTACACTAGGCCGTGAACAAGGTCTGAGTTACAGACCGAAACGTTGGCCCATGGCTATTTATTATAAATTATGGATGGATAAATAAATACTAACAAAGTTTCACTAACAATCTGAGTGCCGTGGTCTTTCCATATAACCCTGTTATTAACCTTACCACTGAGCACCAACATTAAGAAAAAAGGAGTGCCGACCAACTCTTGATCAAGGTTCCTCAGGAGCAGACCCGCCAGAAGAGGCCGGGTCTGCATGGGACCACGCCTGGACAGGTAAGTATAAACTGCCCTCTCCCTATACTCTCTACATGCAGCCCTAAACCTAATACTGGCCCCTGCCTCCCTATTTCTGATCCCCAATACTGGCCCCTGACCCCCAATACTGGCCCTGCCTTACCCTAATACTGGCTACTGACCCCCAATACTGGCCCTGCCTTACCCTAATACTGGCTACTGACCCTCAATACTGGCCCTGCCTGACCCCTAACCCTAATACCGGCCCCTGACCCCTACCCTGGTACTGACCTCTAACCTTGGACCCCTAACCCTGATACTGGCCCTTGACCCCCCAGTATTGACCTCTAATACTGGCCCTGTCTCACCCCCCTAATACTGGCCATGTCCCATCCCTAACCCTAGTACTGACCCCTACCCTAGTACTGACCTCAAACCCTGGACCCCCTAACCCTAATACTGACCTCTAATCCTGTCCCTAACCCTAAAATTGACCGCTAACCCTAATATACTGTACTGACCCCTAACCCTACTACTGACCACTAACCCTAAGGCTACATTAACATGACCATATGTGTTTTGCGGTCCACAATTGCGGATCCACAAAACACGGATACTGGTTTTGTGGAACACACATGCCCAGCCCTATTATAGAAATGCCTGTTCTCATCTGAGATTGCGGTCAAGGATAGGACATACTTTATCTTTTTTGCAGAGCCTTGGAACGGAACTACGGATTTGCGGCCCCATTGAAGTGAATGGAAATATGATCATGTGAATATACCCAAATGCTGCCTGTGACCCCAATACTGGCCCCTAACCGACCCTAATCCGAATACTGGCTCTAAGGGTGCAATCAGACGACCATATTTCTGGGTCTGCATCCGTTCCACAATTTTGCGGGTGTGGAGCTATTCATTTCAGTGGGGCCGCAAAAGATGCTGACAGCACACCATGTACTGTCCGCATCCATAGTTCCATTCCGTGGCCCCACAAAAAAATATAGAGCATATGTCCAATTCTTGTCCGCAAAGCTAGGATTTTTCTATATAGGGCTGGCACTGTGCGTTCTGCAAAATGTGTTTTGCGGATCCACAATGTGGGGACTGCAAAACACTTTTGGTCGTCTGAATGTAGCTTTATGCTAATACTACACCTAACCCTAATACTGGCCCCTAACCCCAATACTGGCCCCTAACCCCAATACTGGCTCCTAACCCTAATACTGACCCCTAACCCTAATACTGACCTCTAACTCTAATACTGGCCCTAATATACTAACACTAATGCTAATCCTATCCCTAAAACTGACCGGAACCTTCATACCTCCCATACCTCACAGTGACCATAATATATGACTGTCCACATATATCTGGACACACTACATCTTTTATACCTCACACCTGACACATAGTATACACACAGAGTACTGATACGTCAGGTACAAGGTATAATAGATGCAGTGGGTAAATGTATATAGTATATACAGCAGTGTACTGATATGTGAGGTATGAGGTATAACACATGCAGTGTGTACAGGTATATAGTATATACAGCAGTGTACTGATATGTGAGGTACGAGGTATAATAGATGCAGTGTGTACAGATATAGTATATACAGCAGTGTACTGATATGTGAGGTATGAGGTATAATAGATGTAGTGTCTACAGATATATAGTATATACACTGCTGTATATACTATATATACCCACTGCATCTAGCTTGTCATGTGACCCTCAGCAACTTGTAGCCAGTGACGTCTCACCCACTGCATTCTAGCTTTTACCGAGTATTATAATACTCAGTAAAAGCTAGATGTGTACGCTGTATTCAGGGAGCACTTAGAAGAGGCACTATACATAAAGGGGGCACACTGAAGGGGCAGTATACACAAATGGGCACATATAAGAGGCGCAATACATAAAGGGGGCACATATAGGAGGCACTTTTTATAAGGGGCACCAAGCATGTGGCACTAGCATTAGGGGCACTGTGTGTTTCACTATAAACAGAGGGCACAGGGCATATGACACTATATACAGAGGGCACAGAGCATGTGGTACTATACACAGAGGGCATATGGCACTGTATACAGAGGGTACAGTGTTTGTGGCACTACATACATAGGGCTCAGAGTATGTGGCACTATATACAGAGGGCACACAGTATGTGGCACTAATGATGCTGTTATATTCAGAGCACAGCATGTGGCACTCAGATGAGTCTGTGTCAGTCTGCAGGATGCCAATGTGTTGGTAAAGAATGAAGCTAAAGACATCTTCTTGGCAAAATCTGCAGAGCTGAATTGTGGACGGGAAGAGTCATCATGGTGGCCTGAGCCAGATGGAGAGGAACTCAGGAGGAGACGTCATCTGTAAGTCGCTAAATAGAAATGATTATTCTGCTACTGACTGTGTATTATGAGTGTTGTAGTCACCTGGATGATCTACAGCTGATGATGGGTGGTAGCATGCTGTTTTGTGCAACAACAACTGTCAGTATCCCTTTACACTTGTTCAGGCCATACTGGGAGCTGTAGTTTCACACCACACAAGGTCATATGGCGAGGGCTGACCTGACTACTCAGATGGTATCTGTACTGAACTTTTAAAATCTGGTGATGTATTTATGTAGAGAACATGGATTCTGGTGCTGTATTTATGTAGAGAACTTGGTTCTGGTGCTGTATTTATGTAGAGAACTTGGTTCTGGTGCTGTATTTATGTAGAGAACTTGGTTCTGGTGCTGTATTTATGTAGAGAACGTGGTTCTGGTGCTGTATTTGACTTATGGGTTTTGTTATGGTGCTATATTTCTTGTTGATTTTGTTGCTGTATTTGTGCCACAAACTCCAGGTATTTTTAATTGATTGCAAATGTAGCTCAGTCAGTTTACCCTAAGGGTGGGTTCACACATTGCGTTTTGGTGATGCGTTTTGAAACGCATCAAGCAAAACGCAACGCTAAACGCATATGCGTTTTCACAAAAACGCATGCGTTTGGTTGATAGAAACGTGTTTAGCGTTGTAATATCAATGACAATGATTAACAACGCTAAGCACATGTTTCTATCAACCAAATGCATGTGTTTTGGTGAAAACGCATATGCTTTTAGTGGGAACCCACCCTTACTGACATACTCCAGTGTTGTGAAAATGGCAATTTTTATGTGGGCTGGCAGAGGGTTTGTGCCAGGGCTGCTTTTTAGTCCCAGTCCGCCCTGGATAACTGTATAATGTAACAGATAAGTGGGAAGCCAAGGAGAAAAAAAAAACTCACCTTCTCCCTGCCTGTGACATGCTCCTCTGCAATTGGGCAGCTCACAGCCAAGGAGAAGGAGACGACCCTTTAGAAACAAGGCCATCCCCTCCTCCCTGTACTAATACTATTAGTTAGCATACAGGATGGCAAAAGAGAAGACAGCGGGGGAACGGAGCAGCGTATCTGGAAAAATAAAGTGCACTGACATCTACTAATCATGCCCTACACTGTCAGGTACTAATATTGTAATGTCAGGACCATTGAAAGGTCCTCTTTAAATATTACTTTATTATAAATATATTCCCAAATATTTTTCATTAGTTATAATGGCTTGTTTTGTCTCGGGAGCAATCATTAGGAGAAATAAAATGGCCGCCATCCTATTAGTACACACAAAACCTATCCTAATCACACAGGACAAGTTACTTCAGACCATTGAGGTAAAGAGCTGCCTTATCCTCCTCTCTGCTTTGCTTGTCAGGGATTATTGTCATGGATACTGCAGCATATATCAAAGAAATTAAGAGACAACTCTCTGACACCACCACATATCAATTGGTCAACTTTAGCCCTACATTCAAACTTAAAAGTGAAATTTGCAATCTCTTAGACTATTACTTACAGAAAGGCATGATTGACAAATCTACATATACCTTCCTACTTAATGAGAATCCTATCACCCCAGTTTTCTACATACTACCAAAAATACATAAACACCTTACCAGGGGCGTAGCTAAAGGCTCATGGGCCCTGGTGCAAGAGTTCAGCTTGGGCCCCCCCAACCCCCCCAGCGCTGGTGCACCTAGCTTTTCTGCCGGCCAAGTCAAAAATTGAACACCCCCCACCCCCATGCCAAATTCTCACCCTAACCTTTTCCCTCCTAACATTACGTATATCACTACAGAACATACAGGGTAAGGCTACATTCACACGACAGTTGTTTTTGCAGCCTCCGATCTGCATATTTTGCGGCTCAGATGCGGACCCATTCACTTCAATAAACACTGTGCTGTCCGCATCTGTATGACCATTCCTATTTTTGTATAATACAGTGCCCCATACCTCTTACATCCAGTATAATACAGCGCCCCATACCTATTACATCCAGTGACGTCTCCTCTGATGTAGATCTTCTCTTTCCTCATCTTCTCCTTTCAGACCAGACGCCATTTTTCAGCCATTTCTCATCTCTGCAGTTTGACAGAAAAAAATCTTAGTTTACTACTTTTCCATCATCCTCCCATCTTCTGGACAAATAATCCTACCACCCCCAGTACTGTGCCACTAGTACCACACAGATAGTGCCCTTCAATAATTATTGGCACATAGTGTCCTAAAATAACTGCGCCCAGCAAATAGTGTCCCTGACAGTAATTGTGTAATCATAATGTCCCCCAGAAATAACTGCGCTGATACTGTGCCAGGGTGCCCCCCACAGTAATAGTGCTCCCCAAAGTCCCAACTAATAATTCTCTGCCAGAGTGCACT
>ONZH01008405.1:0-79577 GCA_900303285.1 Rhinella marina
TCTCCATCTAAAAAGTCATACTGAGGCTCACCACCATGCTTTACACTGCAATCTTATTACTGAGGCTCACCAACATGCTTTACACTGCAATCTTATTGAAAGACAGACAATCAGGGGTTCACCGCCAGATTGTCAGGCAGCATTTTTAAGAGGGTCACCATTACTGTGTCCCTGAAAATTGCCTTGGGCTCATCGCCAGACTAGTTTTATGAAAGGCCATGGGGTTCTATACACACAGTGCTGACGGAAGCCCATCAGCCTTTCTAAACACAATTAAATCTGTCCAATCATGAGAAAGTCCCCCCAAGGAGTCCCCACTGTAACTTGCTTCACTTTCAACTACCTCACCCCCTGACACCTGTGTCTCGCCATTGTCCACCACCTCCTCAGACAACACTGGTAAATCACCACTGTCAGCACACGGAGACTGCAAAAGGTCTTGCGAATTGGGGCAGAGAATGTTCTGGGGTAGCACATCAGAGAAGGGGTGACTATGGGGTTCCAGGGAGTACGTGACCACATGCAATATGCATCTAAAAAGTCATACTGAGGCTCACCACCATGCTTTACACTGCAATCTTATTACTGAGGCTCACAACCATGCTTTACACTGCCATCTTATTGAAAGACAGACAATCAGGGGTTCACCGCCAGGTTGTCAGGCAGCATTTTTAAGTGGGTCACCATTACCGTGTCCCTGAAAATTGGCGGCGATGGACCTTCGTTGCACCTAGTTGGGTGCTTCCCTAACATGTGAAGGGCATGTGCCTCGCCTTTCTTTGTCTGGGTGAGCACAATTGCCATAAGGGTAACCACCAGGCTGTTGCCTGAGAATTTGGGGTAATGGTGGGATTAGGCAGCCTCAGAGGCATCCATGCATGCTGCCCCTGCTGTTTCCTGTCCATTTCAGTGGTGTTTCCATCATTTTCTGAGGTTTCCAGGTTTTCACCCAGCCTTCCCTAGGCAGAGCCCCGGTCCCCTATAAAAAATGCTCGAGTCTCCCATTGACTTCAATGGGGTTCGTTATTCGAAACGAGCACCCGAGCATCAGGAAAAGTTTGACTCGAATAACGAGCACCCGAGCATTTTAGTGCTCGCTCATCTCTAGTTATTAGTTATTGACTTCAGCACCATCTGCTGGCCATTGCACCTACATTTACACTGCTGCCTTGCAACATGCCAAAATACTCCAAGTGCACCCAAACCACCATCCGGAAGGAGCCCCAGCATCAGGGTGTGTCCTGAGTGAAGAAAGGGTGTGCCCTACTACCACTGCACTGCCCTAGGAGGATATCGGTGTGAGGAATGCCACTGTGATCCTTTTGTACACTTATTATTACCATTCCTATCCTATACTTAGTCTTCCTGGGTGGCTGCTGCAGTTGGACTCCCACCAATCTGATACTGATGACCTTTCTGGAGGATAGGTCATAAATAGAGATGAGCGAGCACTAAAATGCTCAGGTGCTCGTTATTCGAGACAAACTTTTCCCGATGCTCGGGTGCTCGTTTTGGGTAATGAACCCCATTGAAGTCAATGGGAAACGCGAGCATTTTTTGCAGGGGACCAAGGCTCTGCCTAGAGAAGGCTGGGTGAAAACCTGGAAACATAAAAAAATGATGGAAACACCACGGAAATGGACAGGAAACAGCAGGGGCAGCATGCATGGATGCCTCTGAGGCTGCCTAATCCCACTATTACCCCAAATTCTCCTGCAACAGCCTGGTGGTTACCCTCATGGCAATTGTGCTCACCCAGACCAAGAAAGGCGAGGCACATGCCCATCACATGTTAGGGAAGCACCCAACTAGGTGCAACGAAGGTCCATCACCCATGCCCATGCTGGCACTGCTCTCCTATCCTCAGCCACATGATGCAGGCATAAGCCTAACACAGCATGGCGGTGACACCAACAAGTGACCAAGTTAGATGAGGTAGCAGGTGAGCCACCCAAAAATTTAGCCTGACGCAGCATGGCGGTGACAACAGAGTGACCAAGTTAGACTGAGGTAGCAGGAGGTGAAGCACGGATGGTAATTCGAAGGAGGAGGAGGAGGGGTTGGAGGAAGAGGCATAGTAAGTCTGAGAAACCGTGACCGAGGTAGGCCCCGCAATCCTCCAAGTGGGCAGTACATGAGCGGCCCTAGGGTCAGACTCGGTCAGAGTGACCGAGCAACACGACGGTAGCAGGTAGAGCACATAAAAAATTTAGAGTGGCCCTGTATGTGGACGTTGAGGGCCTGGAGGCTGTCTCCTTGAGAAATGCTCAGGGTGGCAGAACGCCGGGCTCGACGGCGAACCTTTTTTGGGTTATCGATTGTCGAAATGTTGGCTTACATCAAGTTTAGTATCTGTTCTTATCAGTAGCTGTGGCTGTTGGTGGTAAAGTGATGAGCATAGCTGCTTCCCAAGCAGCTGACCCGGGTTCGATTCCCATCTATCGCGTTATGTGGCCCTATGGAAAAATTGATTGGAGAGAGGGCCTGTATGTGGTCCTCCGGAAAAATTAGAGAAAAAAGACGTATTTTTAAAAGTGACGTTCAGTATAGATCAGTTAAAGAGAAAGAAAGGATTTTATGAAATGGATTTGTATCACTGAGAGCAAAAGAATGTATTTTTTTACTTGACGTGCAGTATAGATCACTTGGAGATAAAAAGGGGAATGTGCAGTCTTGGGCTGCTATAGTGCAAACCACTATGGTGGTGACAACAGAGTGAGCGAGTGACACTGCGTGAGCAGGCGAACCACATAAACATTTTTCGTGGCCCTGTATGGCGGCGGTGACAACAGAGTGACTGAGTTAGTATGCGGTAGCTGGTGAAGCACCCAAAAATTTAGCCTGACACAGCATGGCAGTTACACCACCAATGATTTTGTCCGACTGAGAATACAGTGAAATGGCTTTTGTTGAGCCTCCAAAAATTTTTTTCTTTTCGGAGTACATAAAGTCGACCCTCAGTAAAAAATGTTTTTTTTTAAATGTCGGTACTTGCGCCTCCTGAAAAATTGTTTTGGACTGTCTGTTTGACGCTCCTGAAACATTGTTTTACACTGTCTGTAGTTGACACTGCGGAAAAATTGTTTGGAGAGAGGGCCTGTAGGTGGCCGTCCGGAAAAATTGTTTGGAGAGAGGGCCTGTAGGGGGCCCTCCGGAAAAATTGTCGGAAAAGAGTGCCAGTTGGCCCTCTAAAAAATTGTGTTTTGGGTCAGCGTTAGGCAAAGACGACAAGGAGGAGGAGGACTAGGAGGAGTATTGAAGAGGAATCGGATACATAAGTAATGTTAATCTTTAGCTGCTTTCCCCTGGAGGAGGGGAAATCCAGGCTTTGTTCATTTTAATAAGCGTCAGCCTGTCAGCGCTGTCAGTTGACAGGTGTGTACGCTTATCGGTGATGATGCCACCAGCTGCACTGAATACCCGCTCTGACAACACGCTAGCAGCAGGGCAGGCCAGAACCTCCAAGGCGTACAGCGCCAGTTCAGGCCACATGTCCAACTTTGAAACCCAGTAGTTGTATGGAGCAGAGTGATCCGTCCGGACGTTGGTATGGTCAACTAGGTACTCCCTCACCATCTTTCTGTAAAGCTCGCCCCTACTCTGCCGAGACTGGGGACAGGTGACAGTGTCTTGCTGGGGTTACATAAAACTGGCAAAGGCCTTGGAGAGCGTTCCCCTGTCAGTGCTGGATAAGCTGCCTGCTCGCCTACTCTCCCCCACTACTTTGCCCACAGAAGCATGCCATCTGCCGCTAGCGGTGTCAGATGGGAAGGATTGTTTCAGCTTGTGCACCAGGGCCTGTTGATATTGATTCACTCTCATACTCCTTTCCTCTACAGGGATGAGAGTGGAAAGGTTCTGCTTGTACCGTGGGTCCAGGAGAGTGAACACCCAGTAATCGGTGTTTGAAAAAATGCTTCTAACGCGAGGGTCACGGGATAGGAAGCCTAACATGAAGTCTGCCATGTGCGCCAAAGTCCCAACACGCAAGAATTCCCTCTCCTCACTGGCCTGACTCTCCATTTCCTCCTCCGCCTCCTCCTCTTCAGCCTATACACGCTCAAGAGTTAAGAAGGACTGAGCATTGGTACCCTCTTCTGTCTCGCCGACATTCTCCTCCTCTTCCTCCTCATCCTCAACCCCCTCCTCCGATACGCGCTGAGAAACAGACCGGAGGGTGCTCTGGCTATCAAGCGACGTATCTTCCTCCACCGTCTCTTGTGACAAGCGCAAAGCTTCCGACTTCATGCTGAGCAGTGAATTTTTCAACAGGCAAAGCAGAGGGATGTTGACGCTGATAATGGCGGCATCGCCGCTGACCATGTGTTGACTCCTCAAAGATGGTCAACACCTGGCAGATATCAGACATCCACGTCCACTCCTCATTGTAGACTTGAGGAATCTGACTGACCTGACTACCAGTTCTGGTGGAAGTTGACATCTGGCAGTCTACAATCGCTCTGCGCTGCTGGTAAACTCTGGATGACATGTTTAATGTCGAATTCCATTTTGTGGGCACGTCGCAAAACAGTCGGTGAGCGGGCAGTTGTAGACGACACTGCGCTGCCCTGAGAGTGGCAACATCTGTGGTCGACTTGCGGAAATGCGCACAGATGCGGCGCACCTTGGTGAGCAAATCAGACAGATTGGGGTATGTCTTGAGGAACCGCTGAACTATGAAATTGAACACGTGGGCCAGACATGGCACATGTGTGAGTCTGCCGAGTTGCAGAGCCGCCACCAGGTTACGCCCGTTGTCACACACAACCATGCCTGGCTTGAGGTTCAGCGGTGCCAGCCACAGATCGGTCTGCGCAATGATGCCCTGTAATAGTTCTTGGGCGGTGTGCCTTTTGTCACCTAAGCTAAGCAGTTTCAGCACCGCCTGCTGGCGCTTAGCCACGGAACTGCTGTTGCGCCTAGAGCTACCGACTGAAGGCGCCGTGCCCACGGATGGTAATTCGGAGGAGGAGGTGGAGGAGGGGTCAGAGGAGGAGGCATAGTACGTCTGAGAGACCGTGACTGAGGTAGGCCCTGCAATCCTCGGTGTGGGCAGTACATGAGCGGCCCCAGGGTCAGACTCGGTCCCAGCCTCCACCAAGTTAACCCAATGTGCTGTCAGTGATATATAGTGTCCCTGCCCGGCAGCACTTGTCCACGTGTCCATGGTTAGGTGGACCTTCTCAGAAACAGCGTTGGTCAGGGCACGGATGATGTTCTGTGACACGTGCTGGTGTAGGGCTGGGACGGCACACCGGGAAAAATAGTGGCGGCTGGGAACCGAATACCGAGGGGCAGTAACCGCCATGAGGTTGCGAAAGGCCTCGGTCTCTACCAGCCTATGGGCCAGAATCTCCAGGCTCAGCAATTTGGAGATGTGGACGTTGAGGGCTTGGGCATGTGAGTGGGTGGAACTGTATTTCCTCTTGCGCTCCAGTGTCTGCTGTAAAGACAGCTGAATGCTGAGCAGGGACACATTGGTGGACACTGTGGAGGATCGTGGAGGCGAAGTTGTGGTTTTCCGGCGGGAGGCGCTTGTGCCGGGGTCTTGGGCAGGGGGTTGACTAGCAGAGGCAGCGAGTGACACAGGGGAAGGAGCAGTGGTGTGACCCGCAGGAGGTGAACGGCCTTGGTTCCATTGAGTGGGGTGTTTAGCACTCATATGCCTGCGCATGCTGGTGGTGGTTAGGCTAGTAGTGGAGGCACCTATGCTGATCCTGGTGTGGCACAGGTTGCACACCACAGTCGCCGGTCATCCTCAATTTCTTTAAAGAACCTCCAGACTTGCGAACATCTAGGCCTCTCCACGGGAGCTTCACTATGTGAAACAGTTGCTGCTGATGCACCAGCTCTGGCCCTGCTTCTCCCTCTGGCCACACCACTGCCTCTTCCAACCTGTTCTGGTGCAGCACTTGCCTCCGCCTCAGAAGCACTGTCTTCACTCGGCTTATCAACCCAGCTTGGGTCAGTCACCTCGTCATCCTCCGATTCCTCAGTCTGCTCCCCCCTCGGACTTCCTGCCCTGACAACAACTTCACCACTGTCTGACAACTGAGTCTCCTCATCGTCCGACACCTCTTTACACACTTCTTCCACTAAGTCAACAATGTCATCACCCACAGACTGCGACAGTTGAAAAACTTGGGCATCGGGAAAGAGGTCAGCAGCAACCTGAGAAGTGGTTTGTGACTCTGGGAAGGGTCCAGAAAACAGTTCCTGAGAGTATGCCTGATCGCATTCCAAATTTTCCTGGGAGGGGGCAGACTGGGGAGAAGGAGGTTGAGGTGGAGGAGCCAGAGGAGTGCTCCCTTGGGTAACGTGGGTGGGCTGCGTGGAAGACTGACTGGTGGACAAATTACTTGAAGCATTGTCCGCAATCCACGACATCACCTGTTTGCACTGTTGTGGTTTTAACAGTACTCTACAACGTGTCCCTGTAAGTTGAGACATGAAGCTAGGGAGTGTAGCTCTGCGGCGTTCCCCTGCTCCCTCATCAGCAGGTACTGTCTTACCCTGCCCAGGACCACGGCCTCTGCCCCCTGCAGTAATTGAATGCCCATGCCCATGCCCACGCCCTCTTCCTCGACCCTTTGCCCTGGGGTTCAACATTTTCTGTATATAAGTGTATTATATATACAAAAAAAATGGGCCTGCTGTACTGAAACGCACAAACTTGTTCAATCTGAACAAGTTAATATATAGGTGGATAAGTTAGAACAAAATTACGTATGTTATTACGTACAGTGCAGTATGGAGCAATTACACTGAAACTATTAGATTAGGCAGACTTGGTCTGCTTAAGTGCAACCCAGACAAATGTCGCACAGAGATTTTTCTAATGTAGCTGTATCAGTGAGAGCAAAAGACCGTATTTTATTACGTGACGTACAGTATGGGTCACCTGGACAGAAAATACGGATTGTGGTTTGTGGTGACTGGCCAGCTGAACTGTGACACACAGAATGGTTCCACACAGCTGTATGAAATGGATTTGTATCACTGAGATTTAAAAAAAACAACACATTTTTTTGTGTTCTTTTTTTTTTACGTGACTTGCAGAATATATCAGAGAGCAAACTCAGCTCCTGCTGACTGTGGCTATTTTCACTGCAACCCAGACAAATGTCGCACAGAGATTTTTCTAATGTAGCTGTATCAGTGAGAGCAAAAAAACGTATTTTATTACGTGACGTACAGTATGGGTCACCTGGACAGAAAATACGGATTGTGGTTTGTGGTGACTGGACAGCTGAACTGTGACACACAGAATGGTTCCACACAGCTGTATGAAATGGATTTGTATCACTGAGAGCAAACAAAAGGATTTTGTACTGTGACTTCCACTATCTATCAGTTAGACAGAAAAAAAATCTTCTGCAGACTGTGCCTATTTCAATGAAACATAACAAAATTGTCCCACTTAACTGTTTGAAATGGATGTTTGTCACTGAGAGCCAAAAAATAAACTTTCTCTAAATAAACTATCCCTAACGACATCCAGACAGCATCTGAGCCGATCACCGCGGGCAGTCACTAGTATATTCCAGGGTCACCTGATCAGGCCAGCCAACCCCTGCTATCGACATGTAAGGGCCCCACGTGATGCTGGGTGGTACGCAGAGTGTCCTGGCTTGTGATTGGCTGAATTTATAGCCTCCAAAAATTCAAAAGGCGGGAGATGCCATTTCCTCGAGCATGGCGAGATGCTCGTTCGAGCATCGAGCACTTACGAGTACCCCAATGCTCGAACAAGCACCAAGCTCGGACGAGCATGCTCGCTCATGTCTAGTCATAAAGATTTAAAGTGTAGACATCCCCTTTAAGTTGTCTAGCAGTTATTCTAATTAAGGATGAGTAAAGGGAGCTTCGGATTCTAGATCTGAAGCGAGGCAAATTCATCATCACCGAAGTCTCACGGGACTTTGGTAAATAACTTCAGGATTTGATTTTCCAACTATTTTAAAACTTGGTTCCTAAAGTCGGCTTTGGTACCCAGGTACCAGTCGGTACCAAAGCCGACTTCTGATACCTGTTTTAAAATGGTTTTCCAGTTTAATAATCAAATGCCGAAGTTATTCACCGAAGTCTTGCCAGACTTTGGTGATAACTCATTTGACCTCACCGGAGCCCGTACATTTTAGTGCTGTACAGAGACTGATTTCCAGCAGGCTGTTCTTGCAGTGAACACCCTGACAAAGTTCTCTGGAGCCAACATTGCCAGATAGTGCCGCTTGCCCTCCAGATTCCATTGACTATAATGGGATCTGGCAGACATCTGCCCACTCCCTGGCAAATACTTGCAAATACTGGGCAAAAACTGCTGGATGCAAAGGTTTTCTCTCCGGCCGATTCCCAGCATTCTTTGCTGGAACACACATCACAGCCATGGGGAAACTTACCTAATGAGAAGCATTAAAGAAGAACACCCGTAAAAAAAGTTATACTCTGTCCTGCTAAAAGGGACATGATGTAATCTATAGTGAATATTACCTTCTTACCAATGTCTGTATTGGTGAGCTATCCCCTCCCTTCTGATCCTCAGGTATGTCATGTGACCAGCAATCAGACTTTCCAAATAACACAGTATCTTATGTGTGGACAGGAAGTCAGTTTCTCTATGTATTCCTATGAGAGCCTCAATGTCAGTCTCGTAGGAATGAATAGATAAGGAATTGACTTTGTGTCCTGTGTCAGTTGATGATCAGAGCCGCTCAAGCAGAACAAAAAAGCTCCCCTACAACTGCCCCTATGTGGTGGCCATTGCCAGCTGCCATGTTCTGTCATCCTACTGTTGAATTCAGAAGTCAGGAGGGGAGTGTCAGATCATTACTTATCATGGCTGGTGGCTGTGGGCAAGAGCTCCCTGGCAGCCCCCTGGACATTGGCCCTTCAGAAAATTTTCCCTGTAGGGTCTATGGCCAGTTTAAACCTGGCTGAAGATTGGCAAGTACAATGCCAGGATACTTTTGGCAGTCCTATATAATTTAAATGAAGCAACAATGTTCATCAATTCTCAATCACCAGTCACTCAAATGGAGGACCCAAGATCCCAACTTATTGTGATTGTAGGTGCAGTGGCCGAGTTTGGGGTGGCCCCAACACTACAATGAGTACCCCAGACACTATCAAGGTATCACCACGTGTTGCTGCTCTCCAGAAGGGATGGCAAGGCGGGGTGCGCCCCAATGGGAAATAAGTCCATAAACTCAGGGTCTGTAGTAAACCATTGTGCTTCTTTACTGGAGGAATTCAGGTGCAAAACAAAACAGGTGAGGCATAGGGCTGGCTTCTCCAGTCTCCTCGCTGGCAGAAGAAGGGTTTGATGCTGATGAAAGGCCTGAGCTAGCTGTCCCTCTTTTATAAGGCTAGTACCCTGGCCAAAGGCAGGAGGTCCAGTTTTTCCTAACTGCAGAACACTAGGAGCTCTGACCGTTTTCCTCATATATAGTTTCTGGCTAAAATAGAACCTTCTAGTAGAAGAGTTGGAGTGGAGAAACCCAGCACAAACAGATTCAAGGTTACAACTCCCGACTGTCATAGACTTACATTAGAGCTACAATGATACTCAATGGCAATGACACCACAGTTTTTCCAGTCAAAAACAGGTTTTAAGTAATAACAACAGAGCTAAATCAGGCATTCAAAAGGTCAGTCTGTCTGGTTGTGGTGGTAAACAATGTCTGACTTTTTCCCTCCAAAACATGCTCTTCTTTAAACCCTAAACCCTAAAATGTTAGTTATGGAAAATAACCAGCTTCGCATTCAAATTCTCAAAAGTCTCTCAGTATTCATTAACCCTTCCCACAGAGCCTCTCAAACTCAGTGCAAATGAACATGATATTAAACAGTATAAGTCAATGCGAGATAAACCCTTCAAAGTCAAATTAAGTAAGAAGTTTATAACTTTGCATAGTGGTAACAGACAAATGTCCATAAATGTTTAGACTTCAAAGTACCCCTGCTTCAGGGCATTACACTGGGGTCCCCAAGGATGAGACACTTATCATCTTCCCTGGATAGATGGGTAAGTAGGCTGTCATTCTTTGCCATCCCCTTAAAACTTGACATTTGCTTTCCTGTATAACCTGAATTAAATGAATCAAACTTTTGATCCAGAATACTTGTTAGAATCTACAACTGGACTACCTTATTCAGTACCATTTGCAGAGAGAGAGAGGTAAAATATAATTCATATTGTGTAAATGTTCTATAGGCTTCTAGTCAGACCAGTATTGGGCCTCTTTCACACCAGCGGCAGCACGGATCCGGCGGGTGAAGGGTGCCGTGGGATCCGTGCTGCCGCAGGTACGCGTGTGGGGCCGGAGCAGCGCATACACATAAACACACATATACACACATACACAGACACATAAACATACACAGACACATAAACATACACATACACAGACACTTACCTGTTCCAGCAGCTCCCGACCTGTCCCAGCTCCGGACCTGTCCAGCGACGAGAAGGAGGACGGCACGCACAAGGGTAAGTTTACCCACAGCGCCTCCTGCTGTAGGGAAGGGAAATTGCAGGGAGACGGATCCGTCATGAACTCCACTGAAAGTCAATGGAGGACGGATCCATTTACCATTGTGTCACACCAAACGGATCCGTCCCCATTGGGCATTCCGGATCCATCTTGGGCGGAAGCCGGACCAGAGAGAAAACCGCAGCATGTTGCGGTTTGCTCTCCGGTCTATATACTGAAGACAACTGAACGGAATGCATTAAGGAGCATTCCGTTCTCTCCAGTTCAGTTTTGTCCCCATTGACAATAAATGGAGACAAAACTGAAGCGTTTTATTCCGGTATTGAGCCCCTATGACAAAACTCTATACCGGAATAAAACAACGCTAGTGTGAAAGTAGCCTTAACACTGCAAGGACCAGGGGTCATGCCATGATTGTCATCATGATTAGTATGTTTGTGCTCTTACTACTAAAACAATAGCGAGGAGACTGTAAATGGAGATAGAATAATAGCATCAGCAATGGCTATTGTGTAAGACGCTATATATATGTAATTATATGAAATCAGTTTGTTTGTGCTTCTACTACAAAAACAATGGCAAGGAGACGTTACATAGGTGTAGGGTGATAGCATTAGCAAATAGTGTTAATGCTGAATTTTTATGCACTGATTAGCAGCCAATTATTGAGAAAGAACCATTCCTTCCTGACAATTGGCTGCTCGCATACTGGAGGTAAAGCTCTAGATCCAGCTATCGCCTCCACAGCTATTGTCATTGCTTATCCACATACAGATTCATTGTTTCTGGGAAACATGATCTGCCACCCAGAAACAATAATTTAGGTGACCGCATAAACGTTTGTTTCACCCGATGAATGAGCACTTTTAGATGGGCAAATTATTGAGAATGAGTGTTCATGCAAATGTTCATCACCGATAATCTACCCAACAATTGGGCCATGTAAACCCAGCATGAGACACTAACTATATATTGTCATGTTAAATCAGTGTTTTGTAATGGTACAACCACATGACACCGTCGTGATCCAGTCGGGATGCGCTCATGAACAGCGCGGCCAATTAACCTCTAACTAATAAAGACCGCATTGTTTAGCTGGTCCAAATTGTTAATACCCGCGTGGTATTGAAGTTGTCGCGTGGGTATTGCAGTGTGGTTCTTGACTGCAGCACGGCTGCAACTTGACTGGAACATGACTGTGCCGTGTGAATGTATCCTAAGAGGGTTCACCCTGTGTACATTGCAGCAGTACACAGTAACCTAACTAAGCTCTGCTTTATTAACAGGTTTTAAGACTCTACGACTGTGAGCATTACTCCTAGTGAGTGAGTGAGTTGGCACTCACATGGGCCAAAGATTAATTCATTGTCAATATACCTTTCCAATACCTTTAAAAAATGTAGTCCTGTAAACATGTAGTTCTTTAAAAAATGTAGTCCTGAAATTGTTTTTAAAATGACAGTCCTGAAGACATTGTCACAATGTGTAATGCACCTAGATTAAACATTTCCAAGACTTTTATGATTTGCTGTCCCTAGTTTGCAGATTACAAGTTATTTGGCTCTTCTTTGGCTAAATACTGTTTCCTCTCTGTTTTGTGTTGAGAAATCAATGGCCCATGTGATCATGTTGATTTCTTCCTTGAATTTCAAATAATACCCCATTTGGTCCTGAATCAAGAGTCCTGTTCCATCAGTCTCATTCCCCCCTTTCTCTCCATACTGCATTCTGACATATGTGTGGTGCACCAGCACATCAACCAAGAAATATGGTGTACAGACCATCCGCTCAGTGCACATAGTGGCATGGTTTGTATTACCAGCAGTGCCTGTGTCAACACTTAGAGTAGCATGTGGGATCTTCATAGCCAGATGGCTCATTGCTATACTGTTTGACTGCCTCTCTCTAAATACCCCCACAGTGGACTATACAAGATGTCAGACTAAGACTGGCTCATAGAGGTACAGGTGAATCCCTCAGTGAGTCTTTGAGCAAGGTGGGCACATTGTCTTCAATATCCTGCACAAGTGGCACATAACACAGTAGACTTACTGCAATATATATATATATATATATATATACGCAATGAAAAAATACGGCAGCACAATAAGAAAGCAAGGAGGAGGTGCAAGCCATCAGCCCGACAAGGCTCCAAACTTAGCCATGAAAAAGGCAGCACTCTCCAAAAAGTTAGTGTGAACAAGCGTTTATTTACCCATGTGGGATGCAACGTTTCGGCTCCATGACTCACTGCTTGAGAAAGGCTCATGGAGCCGAAACGTTGCATCCCACATGGGTAAATAAACGCTTGTTCACACTAACTTTTTGGAGAGTGCTGCCTTTTTCATGGCTATATATATATATATATATATATATATATATATATATATACTAAATATAAGTAGAACATTTAAGAAACTACCAAGTTTATTATTATCAACATGTTCATGTGGCTGAGATGGCTTATAGGTACAGAGGCAAGACAGCCAGTGTCCTTCTTTCTCAGATACCTGCCTTCTCAAAGATGCTGCAGGGACCCCATAATCTATCATCTTGTAGTATCTTGCTGTTATCTGCTGCTGTGTGAGCAGGTAATATTTGGATGTATCTGTACGGTGGGCCCCCAAAATAAATTTTACTGATGGGCCCTAGATAGACCAGTCCGACACTGTCAGGTGGCATACATGAGCAGGAGGAGGCAACATTATCCTGTACATAGCCTCACTAGTGAGATAGCTAGAGAATTCGAATCACATACGTAGCAGCACCATGCATCACCCCCCTCTGACAAAGAGCCCGAATCCTATTAATTGTAATGCATGCAGAATGCCTCTTGGTTGATTGTGTGGATGTTATGTACACAATGCAAAAATGTATTGGTTGAGATACATATATATATATATATATATATATATATATATCTATCTGTCAGAACACAGCTTGGATGGGATTGTAACGAGGCTGTTGAGGACAGTGATGTTACTTCAGAGGAAGGACCAAAGTGATGTGACTTGAAATATTAGGAGAAATGCTAAACCCCTATGGTCTCATGCTGTAACTGCTGATTTCTTGACACAGAAGAGAGGATGAGTCGTGTATTACATATTGAACCAAATAAAACTACTGAACTTCTAGGCTGCAGATAATGGAGCTGCAAATGATGCAGTGTGGACATTTTCAATCATTGCATGTTATGTACAGTATTTGCATAATATCTTCAGAACTCTCATTTCAGAAAACAATTTTATTTCCCTGGACAACCCTTTTAAATGCTTTGCTATATTTACTTGACCTAATCATCTCTCCTTGGCCTTAAATAGTTATAGGAGATGCACTATTATGAATATTTAACTAAAAAATGTAAAATTGGGATTTGAAGTTCAGACGATGTTTGTTCAGCCTGTGTGAAGGAAAAAAAAAATCTGGCATGTTGAATGTCTCGATCTTTTGTTCTCGAGAAAAAGCGACCACCAGAGGAGTCTGACAGTTGCTTATTTCCCTCTCCCATTCAGAACATGTGCACACTGAGCCAAACTGAGCATTCACGTGCATGGGGGGGGGGTTTAGGAAAAATCATTGTCAGGCGTATGAGCAACTGGTAGATAGTTACTTAATGTTCATAAGGCATAGTCAGTGGTCTCCAACCTGTGGCTCTCTGGGTGCAGCAAAACTAGAATACCTGTTGTAACTTCACAACAGATTCAATCCAGAGACCATTGACCCAAGGGAACAAAGTCTGTAGGGAGTATATTTGTTTTGTTTAACTGGACTTCCACTTTTTTTCATTGTATAATCAGCTAAAATGTTTAATCTAGAAATGCTACCAATTATGCATGTTATTGATGGTAGACGTGTAGCCTGACTGAGAGAAATAGCATCCCATTATATTGAGATGGTGTCCAGAAAAATATGCATGCTGAGTATACATTGATATTCTTTAATGATCACATTTTGGTTGGATAGTTTGCCTGGTAACATGCAGATACCCTGACAGGCATGCACCTTTGTAGAACTAAGGGTATAGCAGCAGATGGTTTGCAGAAATTTTGTCACTGTACTATTCATCTGAATATGTATGGAACTTCTTATACTTTTATATAAGAATATATTATACACCATTACAATTCGGCACTAAAAGTATTCAGGACTTTTGCATCATTATTGAATCTTGATTACTAGGTTAGAGTCACCAGTTGAGTTTGATCTAGGCAGGGGTGGATTGGCCATAGATATTACAGGGAAATCTCCTGGTGGGCCGATGCCCAGGGGGCCGCCTGAACCGTTCTCACTGCCCGCCAGTGGAAGTTTTTGGGGATCTATTTTGTACTGCTGGCTATATTTTGTGATGGACTGTGGTATTTGGCTCTGTTGGGGTGGTATAATGGCCACAATATGGTATTGCTTGCTCTGCCTTCCATCAGTTTGGACCTGACTACAAAACAGGGCCACTTTTAGTATTTTTTCCAGAGCCACTTTAAATTCCCAGTCCACCCCTTGATCTAGGAGAACTATTACTAGCACATGACAACTGGGTCAAAATAAACAGGCACTATAGAAAGCACTATCCATATGATATTGCAATTTAAAGATATAGTGAAAGGAAGACAAGATATGGGGGATTTGTAAGCTAAGGTATATTAGGAATGGATATTCAAAACTCTAGTGACCAAGCATTAAAGTCAGCTCTGTCCATACAACTAACAATATAAAGGAAGTGGAGATGCTGCCCTTGAAATACGTTTTGCATCCGATTTGAAGGAATTGTTCAGAAAATGAGTTTCAGGTCTGAATAAATTTGACCTGAATCTAAAGTGCTCTGATTGAACTAACAAGTTGTGGATTATATTCCAGGGTCTTCTAGGACTGTAGGCAACCCATTACAGGCTCTTTAACATTAATACACAATTAGTATTGTCAGAGTGAAGTGACACCAAACTTGGTCTGATACTATGGGTGACCTTACATACATCTAGTATGATGATATGTATGATGATATATATATATATATATATAGTATGATATATATATATATCTATACATCTATATCTATGTATATATATGTATTGTGGGGAAGTTAGCTCGGTAGGGTGCGGGTTTGCGGTGTGAACAGCAGTCAGAGTCCCAGACACAGATAAAGTCCAAATGCAGGCTTGGCCTGCGTTTATTCTCAAGCTCAAAATAAATGATAATACAGCCTTTGCTTCAGGCACAAACAAAATAAACCCTGCTTGTCCAGCACTACCTAAACATAGGACAGTTTCCCTCACTATACGTGCGTCTAGCTACAGCCACACGAATACAACACGTTATGCAATTCAGTCCACAAGGTTTTTACCTTTGATAGCGTCCAACGTATCTCCTGAGGCCAGCAGCCTTCAGCATTCCTAGCTGCACCCAGCCTCCTTCTGTCTGCACAACTTGCAGTCTTTATGGACCTGCTAATGGTCCAGCCTCAGCACCTGTGGTGCCTGACTCCAAACCCTAAGACCTGGAGTGGAGGAAGTGGGATGGATGACCCCACTGCCAAACCTGTCATCCATCCCAAAAACCAGGCCCAAACACACTTTATCAAAATGTCTCCAGCAACTACTTTTGCTGGAGACCATATCGCACTTTCCTGGTTTCCCATGTCTCCTGTTGGGAGACATGAACTTCCCTCAGTCTCTAGTAGGCATAGTAGCTGAACCCAGGAGAAATATACCGGCCATCCAGGATTAACCCCTTCAGTGTCTCACATACCCTCCCCCTTTGTTCGAACCTGTGGGGGCGAACACTTTTAGCCATTAAACAGTGTGTCCTTGATAGCGCATCTGCGTTCCCTTGCAATTTACCAGCCCTGTGTTCTACAGTGAATTTAAAGTTTTGCAACGTAAGGAACCACCTCGTGACCCTTGCATTTCTCTCTTTAGCCTGGCTCATCCAGGTGAGAGGGGAGTGGTCGGTCACTAGCCTGAAGTGCCGACCTAGCAGGTAATACTTCAGCGCTTCTAGAGCCCATTTTATCGCCAAACATTCACGTTCCACAATGCTGTAGTTCCTTTCTGGGGGTGTAAGCTTCCTGCTAAGATAGGTGACTGGGTGTTCCTCACCCCCCACCTCTTGGGAAAGTACTGCCCCTAGCCCTACGTCAGAAGCATCGGTTTGTACCACGAATGTCTTAGTGAAATCAGGAGTGACGAGTACTGGCTCTCTACAGAGGACTAATTTCAGTCTTTGGAATGCCCCCTCAGCCTCTTCACTCCATTTGACCATGACAGACCTACTTCCCTTGGTCAGATCTGTCAAGGGCGCTGCTATAGTGGCGAAGTTAGGGATAAATCTGCGGTAATAGCCCACAATACCCAGAAAAGCTCTCACCTGCTTTTTGGTCACTGGCCGTGGCCAATTTTGGATGGCTTCTACTTTGTTGATCTGGGGCTTGATGACACCTCTCCCTATTATGTACCCTAGGTAACGCGCCTCCTCCAGACCCAACGCACATTTTTTTGGGTTTGCCGTCAAACCTGCAGCCCTGAGGGAGTCTATTACTGCTTGCACCTTTGGTAGGTGACTTTCCCAGTCTTCACTAAAAATGATGACGTCATCTAAATAAGCAGAAGCATACCTGCGATGGGGCTTAAGGATGACATCCATTAATCTCTGAAACGTGGCAGGGGCCCCATGTAGTCCAAAGGGAAGGCAGACATATTGGAACAAACCCTCAGGGGTGACAAATGCAGTCTTCTCTTTAGCACGGTCAGTGAGCGGTACCTGCCAATACCCTTTCGTCAGATCTAGTGTAGAGAAAAATCTCGCATGTCCCAATCTCTCTATCAACTCATCCACCCTTGGCATTGGATAGGCGTCAAACTTTGACACCTCATTTAATTTCCGGAAGTCGTTACAGAACCGTAGTGTTCCATCTGGTTTGGGTATCAGGACTATGGGACTTGACCATTCACTATTTGACTCCTCAATAACCCCCAGCTCCAACATTTTTTTACTTCTTCTGAAATGGCCTGTCTACGAGCTTCTGGTACCCTGTATGGCTTTAAATGTACCCGTACCCTTGGCTCAGTGACAATGTCGTGCTTGACTAGGGAAGTACGCCCAGGTAATTCAGAGAACACATCAGTGTTCCTCAGGACAAACTCCTTTGTCTGCTGCCCTTGTGCCCTAGACAAGGTTTCCGAGATACGCACCCCTGGTATACTCTGGGGAGGGACCTTTACCTCAGGGGGGAACTTCCCCGGGCTACCCCTACTGGGTAAACTCACTGCAGACAAGGACTCTCGCTCTTTCCATGGCTTCAGCAAATTAACATGGTAAATTTGCTCAGGCTTCCTTCTACCGGGCTGGTGCACCTTATAGGTGACTTCCCCCACCTTTTCAATAACCTCATATGGCCCGTGCCACTTGGCCAAAAATTTGCTTTCTACAGTCGGCACCAAGACGAGCACTCGGTCCCCTGGCGCAAAGGTTCTGACCTTAGCCGACCTGTTATACACGCGACTCTGGGCCTCCTGTGCTTGCTCTAAGTGGGCCTTCACTATGGGCATGACGGCCGCTATCCGATCCTGCATGAGGGCAATGTGTTCGATAACACTTCTGTAGGGGGTGTGTTCTTGCTCCCAGGTCTCCTTGGCGATATCCAGAAGCCCACGAGGGTGTCGGCCATATACTAGCTCAAATGGAGAGAACCCGGTGGAGGACTGGGGTACCTCACGTATTGCAAACATCAAACAGGGCAATAAACAATCCCAGTCTTTACCATCCTGGCTAACCACCCTCTTTAACATGCCCTTCAAGGTCTTGTTGAATCTTTCAACAAGTCCGTCAGTTTGGGGATGATATACTGACGTACGCAGGTGTTTAATTTTTAAGAGCTTGCACATCTCCTTCATGACCCGTGACATAAACGGGGTCCCCTGGTCGGTGAGGATCTCTTTAGGAATGCCAGTTCGGGAGAACATGTTAAACAGCTCTCTGGCAATGACCTTTGCAGAGGTGTTTCTCAGAGGTACCGCCTCAGGATATCGGGTGGCGTAGTCTAATACAACCAGTATGTACTGATGCCCTCTAGCGGATTTCACCACCGGGCCAACTAGATCCATTGCAATTCTGTCAAAAGGTACCTCTATGATGGGCAGTGGTACTAAGGGACTCCTGAAGTGAGACATAGGGGCCGTTAACTGACACACAGGGCAGGACTCACAGTACCTTTTTACGCTGGGATATACACTTGGCCAGTAAAACCTCCGTAAGACCCGTTCTAGGGTTTTCTCATAGCCCAAATGACCTCCCAATGCATGCTTATGGGCTAAGTCTAATATTGTTCGGCGATAGGGCTGAGGCACAACCAGCTGTTCAAGCTCCTCCCCCCGTACCTTATCTATACGGTAGAGTAGTTCCTGATTCACTGCAAAGTAAGGGTACCTTGTATCAGCCCCGGGAACTTGGGGGACCCCATTGATTACAGTAACATTTTCACGGGCTCCTACCAGCAAGGGATCTCTAAGCTGGGCTGTCCCAAAATTGTCCCGCAACACCTCCAAGTCCGGCAGATCCGGACCCTCCTCTGGTTCTTCCATGTCACCTACCAACACTGCTAGGGGAAACTTCCCACTTTCACTTGGGGTCACCCCTACTGCTGGTACCTCGGTGTCTGGGTCATAAGGCTCGGGGGTTATATCCTGAACCCTGTTATCCCCAACATCATCATCATCATCATCATCAATAATAACACGTTTTGCACAATGCGTGGTTTTTCCCTCCCACAAGTCCCAAAACAATGGAAAGTCTCTTCCTATGATGACTTCATGAACTAGAGTCTTAACCACGCCCACCTCATGGGTAATAGCACCGCAAGAGGTGCCTATGGTGACATCAGCGGTGGGGTATTCCCGTGTGTCCCCGTGGATACACAACACCCCAATAGTCCGTCCACTGTATATCCCCGAACCCATCAAAGACCCATGCACGAGGGTGACCAGGCTTCCTGAGTCCAGCAGGGCAGACACTGAGTAACCCCCAATGATGACAGTGCACATTTGTGGTTCAGTCCCGGGCACACTCTCTGCCGCCAGAACGGACCGGGCAAATAGAGAAACACGCCTGGAGGTATTGCAGTCCATGGGCTCGACGGTAAGGGGGCAGTTAGCCGCAATGTGTCCCCACTCACGGCACCGCCAACACTGTATGCGCCCTTGGTCTCTGTCGCCAGACCCCCGTCGTAGCCTAACTGCTGGCCCCCTTTCAGGGTCACCTCTCTGTGTCGCCTGCCTCAGATCTCGAGTAACTGGAGCAGTCTTACCCGCACTTTTAGTCGTCTTGGTCTCCCTGGCATTGCCCCTGCCGGAGGAGGTCTGTAGCAGCTCCTCAGTGGCACGATACCGCTCCACCAGGTTTACCAGCTGGTCCGCATCTGTAGGTCCTGCTTGCCCAACCCAGCGCTGTATACGAGGCGACAAAGTACGAGTGAACTTGTCTAGGACGACCCTCTCCACGATCTGTGCTGGAGTGCACTTCTCCGGCTGTAGCCACTTTGACACCAGGTGGATCAGGTCATGCATCTGGGACCGTGGTGGGAGGTTTTCCAAGAAAGTCCAGGCATGCACCCGCCCTGCACGCACCTGCATGGTTACCCCCAACCGAGCCAGGATCTCGGCCTTTAGCTTGGCGTAGTCTCGGGAGTCCAACCCACTCAGGTCAAAGTAGGCCTTTTGGGGTTCACCGGTTAGGTAAGGCGCCACGACATCTGCCCACTGGTCCACAGGCAGCAATTCACGCTCTGCAATTCTTTCAAAGACAGCAAGATACGCCTCTACGTCGTCGGTAGGTGTCATTTTTTGCAGCGTGGCTTGCACTGTGGCCCTCACAGATGGTTGCACACTTTGGGTTCTCTCCGTAGTTAAAGCTGGGGGTACGGTCACGGCTCCTGCCAATTTTTCTATCAACAGTCTATTCATCTCAACTTGCTGTTGTAGCATCGTCTGCTGCTGTTGTAGCATGGCTTGGGAGGCCTCGTACTGTTGCCGACTGATCTCCTGCTGTTGTCGAGTGGCTTCTTGTTGTTGGCGATTAGCGTCTTGTTGCTGCAGACTGGCTTGGATCATCTGTTTGACCAGGTCCTCCATTGCCACCGCCTTTTTAGAGAATTCACCTGCCGCCTTCACCCAAGACATAGAGCGGCAAACAACAAATCAGTCCTTTTAGTGTGTGTGTCTCTTTAAGACTGCGTTTTTGTTCACTTTGCCCGCATCCTCCACCATATGTGGGGAAGTTAGCTCGGTAGGGTGCGGGTTTGCGGTGTGAACAGCAGTCAGAGTCCCAGACACAGATAAAGTCCAAATGCAGGCTTGGCCTGCGTTTATTCTCAAGCTCAAAATAAATGATAATACAGCCTTTGCTTCAGGCACAAACAAAATAAACCCTGCTTGTCCAGCACTACCTAAACATAGGACAGTTTCCCTCACTATACGTGCGTCTAGCTACAGCCACACGAATACAACACGTTATGCAATTCAGTCCACAAGGTTTTTACCTTTGATAGCGTCCAACGTATCTCCTGAGGCCAGCAGCCTTCAGCATTCCTAGCTGCACCCAGCCTCCTTCTGTCTGCACAACTTGCAGTCTTTATGGACCTGCTAATGGTCCAGCCTCAGCACCTGTGGTGCCTGACTCCAAACCCTAAGACCTGGAGTGGAGGAAGTGGGATGGATGTCCCCACTGCCAAACCTGTCATCCATCCCAAAAACCAGGCCCAAACACACTTTATCAAAATGTCTCCAGCAACTACTTTTGCTGGAGACCATATCGCACTTTCCTGGTTTCCCATGTCTCCTGTTGGGAGACATGAACTTCCCTCAGTCTCTAGTAGGCATAGTAGCTGAACCCAGGAGAAATATACCGGCCATCCAGGATTAACCCCTTCAGTGTCTCACAGTATATATATATATATATATATATATATATATATATATATCCATGTTAAGAATAAGTGCGTTTTATGGAAGCACTCATTAGTACACAGTAGGACTGGGAGTGGTGAATACAGCGCTCCTGTTTTGGCTGTACTTATTTCTCCCTGCTCTTCACCCAATGCTGTACTGCACTGTTCTGACAGTGTACAGTGCCTGACACTGCACCATCAGGTCATAGTGCAGTGACAGTCTTGTGAAGACCAGACCGAGTGCAGGAAGAGGTAAATCTGCAGAGTGGCAACGCGGTCTAGAGCTGATGAGATAAGTTAATTTATTTATTTTACTGTCTGATGGGGGTCTAATGAGGAATTGAGATCTGATTGAGGTCTTATCTGAGGTCTGATGAGGGATTTGAGGTCTAATAATCAATGAAGGTCTGAACTGGGGGTCTGATCTAATAATCAATGGGAGTCTGATCTGAGGTCAGATAGTGGTCTGATCTAAGATCTAATGGGGATCTGATGTCTAATGAGGAATTGGGGTCTGATCTGAGGTCTAATGAGAAATGGAGGTCTGATCTGAGGTCTGATGATAATGGGTGTCTGATCTGATGTCTGATAAGGATTGAGGTCTGATCTGAGGTCTGATTAGGATTCGGGGACTGATTTGGGGGGATGTGATGAAGACTGGCTATCTGATCTGAGGTCTGATGAAAAATATTTTTTTCTTATTTCCTTCCTCTAAATCCTAGGTGTGTGTTATGGTCTGGTGCATCTTATGGACTGAAAAAAACAGTAATTTAGCACAGATGGTCAGAATTCAGATGGCATGCTAAAAAAAAAAAATTGAAACCTGTCTATTTCCTACTGATGCTACATATTAAATTAATCAGAACAGCAGTAAATAAGTCTGATACAATTATTCCATAAAATCTAGTATTTCAAAAGGATCTGCATACTGTATTTCTGCTCTGGGTATTGATTTCTTTAAATGTGCTCTGACCGAGTTACTGAATGACAGCGTTTCTCTCACCTTTCTTGGAGTAACTCCATGGGTTACCTGTTGTAAGACTGCTTTGTTGAAATCCCTGTCCAATGTGTAACTTATACGCTAGATCATTCCTGACTCTGCATTTTAACAGCATTGACCTGTGAAGCCGGCTCACCTACTGCTCAGCAGCCTACTTAACATGCTGAACATTCTCCAGCAGTAACCATCTTCTATTTCCACTTCAGTATAATATAGAATTTCTAGCAGAGCTAGTGCTGTACAACTGTCAAAAATTGAAGGACATTTCTAGCCAAAATGTCATCGATCTTAAATACACTGAGTAATAGTGGACGATAGAGCTAATTTCTGTAAATTTGATTCGGGTCCCACTACCCAATTTGATTTGGACCTGAATCGATTCAACTCGAATCAAAAGTGCTTCAATTGCCCTGCAAAGCTATGGATGACACACTGCTCACTTAAATCCTAGACTCACAAAATGTCCAACCAAATGTGCAGATTTTTTTAAGTTCCTGAATCCTGACGTGTTTCCAATAGTGTGTCCCACATTCATCGCTAAATTCCAGTGAGGGAATGGACAGAGACAAGTGAGTAGTGGTATGGAATCCCTTAATTTGTTTTTTCCATAACTTATTAACTTCACATTGTGAATAGGAAAACATTGCGCACTTTAGCCTCAATACTGTCTGTGGTCAAAGACGTACTGTAAAGCGTTCCTCTAGGTGCAGGGTCTGTGTTTTTACACATCAATGCAAAGATTATAAAAAGTGTGTATCATCAATAGAAAGATTGCATTCATTTTGTTAAGTACGTAGCTCAAATGCACATATTGGCAGGTATCCATATTACACTGAGCATAGTCTTACAGTATTTTCTCTGTTCCTCCCAAAAATAATTACTTTAGATTTTCATTAACTGATTCACAAAACCATATCAAGATCTGTAGAAATATTGCAAAGAAAACCAGGTCAAATATGAACAAAGTACTATGTGTTAAAAAAAACAAGAGTAGTCCTTAAATAATGACAACATTTGGTACTCAACATTATCATACTGTGCTGAAATAACACTACAATATAAGGCCCAAAGTCAAGAGTATTTACATCTTTTGCCCCTTCTGTACTGTTTTCATATACAACCTTATAGATCTGTATAATGGCCCTCTTGGTACTATGAATTTATAAAGTAAAAAACATTAAAACAAATAAAACTGAAATCCATTACAGAAGACTATTACACATTTTAAATATTGTTGGCAATATTTGAAAAATGTATGCACCTGCAGTAATGGACAAAATGTCTACTCTGTTTTTAATGTTGTTCTAATAAAATTCATGGTCAAAATAAATGTAACCCAAATCAGAAGTTCTCTGATTGCTTAGAATAGTCTATCGAATAGCATCCTTAGGAGTTCCTCTCCATGAACACTATCGATTACCAGGACCAAAGGTTGGCGGTGTATTCATAGACACACGGACAGTACCACAGGACAGTACCACATGTCAACCCATTCAAGTCACTTGGACTGAGGTGTGCATAGTTCAGTAAAGGGGTTGTTCCACTACATATATCTTAGTCTTGCTGATTGGTGCTCTAAGGATAGGCCATAAAATTAATATTGGGGGGGGGGGGGGGGGGCTCTAATAGAAGAGAACAATTCATAGACTCACTATTATTCCATTATTGTCTCTTTCCTTTATTTTAGGTGTAAGTTGTCTTCAAAATAATCCATAAATGCTAAGTTTATAAAGTAAAGGGAGAATTTATTAATGACTAATATATACATTTCTGGATTTAAGGGGGCTTTCTGGGCTCCTGATACTAATGGTCTATCCTCAGGATAGGTTATAAATATCCAGGGGATCTTAAACCCCGCACTCCTACCAACCAGCTGTTCCCTGCAGCCTACGGTGTGCTGGTTTGCAGCAGTTCAGCTACAATTCATATCAGTGGGAGCTGTAGTAACTTGGCAAGGCGACTACACTTTTAATGGAGCTATGCTTCCTGTTCCCTTCAAAGTGCTAGTTCCAGAAATGGAGGCTGCAGGGAACAGCTGAATGGTGGGTGGGAAGCCAGACCCTCACCGATCGGCATGAGCAAACATGTGGTCAAAGTCCGGGTTCGGGACCCCAAGCCCCATTGAAGTCAATGGTGACCCGAACTTAACTTTTCACGGTTATATTGGAAAACAATAGCATTCTTAAGACTGCAAAACAATATGGCCATTTAGGAGTTTAAAAAAACAACTCACCTCATCCACTTAATTGCGCTACAGCAGCTTCTTCTATCATCACTCAACAGGACCTGCCAATGGACTTGCAATATGCGTGATGACGTCACCACATGGGAGAGCACAGTGACGTCATTGTGCACATCGCAGGTCCTTTGGCAGGTCCTGTTCACTGAAGGTAGAAGAGACTGCTGCAGCGCTATATAGTGGATGAGGTGAATGTCTTGGGTTTTTTTTTAACCCCTAAATGACCATATTCATATTCTGTCTTAAGGATGCTATTATTTTCCGATATAATCATGTTATAATGGAAAATAATAAAATCACCTGAAGACCGAACCCAAACCCGGACTTCAGCAAAAAAGTCCGGGTTTGGGTCCAGGTACCTGAACTCGCAAAGTTCGATATGAACCAGTTCGGGTTCGCCCATCTGTATTAAAGACCCATTCTGAGGTTAAGCCTTGAATCTCAGGAGCCTGGAAAACCCCTTTAAATATTGATCCTGTCACATGCCCCTAAAAAAAGCAGAACTTCTATCCAACGGTTCATATGAAGTGTATATACAAAAGATTATCATAGAAAAATTATTTACTAGCAAGAAATAAGCCAGCGAAATGTATTGCATCCCTCTTTTATCTGCTTTCATATTGACACCCACTGTTAAGTGCAAATTTTAAGTAGCTTTTAATGTAATCAAGCGGCCTGGCTTTTGCAACCACTTACTGCATTAATGTATTAAATTGTTACTTCAACATGACATAGATCACACCCTCAGGACAAACACAAACAAAAGCTACTGTTCAGAGACAGGAGCGAACATGGCCTTATCTCGAAAGGGTTTTATTTAGAAATATAAGCAGACCCAGATTCCAGGTTTGTCAGAGTGATTTTGCTGGCCTATTAATCAAAAACATGCAGATTTTTTTTCATGTCACCAACAACAAAAACAAAGAAAATCCATTTAGACTTGACAAAGACAATATTCTGTGAAGGCTCGGCCAGGTTCGCTGAATGCAAGATCTTAAAAGCCTGATCTTGAAAGCACTGATTATGTTTTTTTTCTATTCATTGGTTTATACAGCCAGTGATGTTCTTATTAGGTAAATTCTATAATCGTTACACGTTCACATATTTTCTCTGATGAAGGGCTTGCTCTGAGTACCTATTATACCTATTATGCAGCCTGAGAACATAAATGCCAAAAATGCCAAAATGTTTTTTCATCCCTTTCTAGAAATATGCATTCATTTAATCCTCCATCACAAACTTTTATGACATAAAGAACATTGTTCAAAATGTATCTTGCTTTATAATTCCATATAGATAAGTATACGTTAATTCTAGGGATGAGCGAACTTTTGAAAAGTTCGGTTCGGTTCGCTTCGGCGAACTTTAGTGAAGTTCGGATTCGTACGAACCGAACCTAAAACGAACCTTGCTATAATGGCTGCATAATTGCTGCTACAATAATGGGAGTCTGATAGGGTATAGTTTCGTTTACTTGCAGTTGCTATTACAATGAAAAAATTGGAAAAAATCCAAGTGACTTCAACAACGGCGACGCAAAATATACGCATATTTGAGAATTTACACTAATGCGTACGCTAATGCGAACATTCCTGCACAAATAACGAACATACAGTGTAGCGTTGTTAAAGGTACGCTACTTAACTGAATATGTACGCATTAGCGTACGCATACACTGCGTCTGCGAACATTCCTACTCAAGTAACGAACATACAGTCTAGCGTTGTCAAAGGTACGCCACTTAACTGAATATGTACGCATTAGCGTACGCATATACTGCGTCTGCGAACATTCCTACTCAAGTAACGAACATACAGTCTAGCGTTGTCAAAGGTACGCTACTTAACTGAATATGTACGCATTAGCGTACATTCTCAATAAATATGCGTATATTTTGCGTCGCCGTTATTTTAACCAGATTCGTCACGAACTTTCTGAAAATTCGGTTCGATGACGAACCGAACTTTTGGGAAAGTTCGTAAAGAATCTGGTTCATTACGGTTCGGTTCGCTCATCCCTAGTTAATTCTTAACTTATCATATTCGAAACAAATCAAATTTTCCAAAAATTCAGATCAAATCCAAATTTTTGGCCATTCAATTCATGCAAATTTCTCAAAATGACATTAGCCGTTTTACAGATCAGAAGATGAAGGAGGAGGACCACATGACTCAGGCGGGTGTCTGTGTAAACATACTGACAGGCATTTTCTGCCACAAAGTGAAAAATGTTTGGAGTGGACTAGAGGTGAGCAAATCATTCAAAATTTTATTCGCCGAATATTCGCCGAATATCTGACAAGATTAGTATTCGCACAAACTTATTTGTCGAATCTACTTAAAGAAAAAACAATCGTTGTTTTGCGAACATTCCTGCGTAAATTATGTACGTACTGTCAGCGTAGTTAAAAGTACGCAATATGTAAGCAGTGTGTACGAATCCTTAACGTACAATTGACGCGCGAATGCGTCATACACTTGAGGCTAGGCCGCGGCCTACAGTCTTTAGAGGAAGACTATATGAACTAGAAAAATAAGGTGCTCACTGCTGCTCGCTTTCAATAAGTTAATAATTTACTAAAAACACCGTACAATAAGTGCATTAATAAGACACATTGCAGTACCAGAAAAAGAATACACACAATGGGCTAAAGTGCTGAACCATTAAAAACAGTATAGCTAAAATACAGCAAATTATGGAAACATTTCAGTGCAATCAATTTCACATTTGCAAGCATAAAAGGCTCAGATATACGTTTGAGTCTCTCCTTATGGCTCCTATTTGGCTTGGCAATGATAAAACAGTCTGTCTGAAACACATATTCCAAAATTAAATTTTAATCCATGTTAGGTAAAATTGTAATCCAATCAGGTAATGTGTAATCCACATGGATAATAGAGAATAGCAGCAAATAGAAAACCCTTTTTGCAAAAGGGGCTCCCAAATAACCTGAGAAGGGGGGGGGGGAGGAAATAGGCGCATTTCGGCGCAACAGGGAATTTTCTGCAGAATGGGGGGAGTTCTGACAGCCATGTCCATCTGGGTGAGAGTCAAATGGAGGCAATACAACCAAACAAACAAAGATAAAAAGTGCCAACTAGCTCTCATCCGTCAGGTGCAGTCCATGGTGTGGCTCCCATAGGTCCTCCTGTAGTCCTTGACGTTGGGTTCCTCAGATGAGGGACCTGAAATCCTCCTCGCTCGAGCTGCTGCTGAAGGTCATAAGAGGACGCTCCTGCCTCTTGTAGGCCACGCTCGCTACGGTGGTGGAGCTCCAGTTCCCTCTTGTTCCGGAATTCGGACTTGACCGGCTTCGGGTGGTGGTCACGCTGGCGAGTGCTGCAGCCACTTGAGCTTTTCTGGATCCTCCTGCCGGGACAGCTGAGGTAAGAACTTCCGGCTGCAGCGGTTCTGGAAAGGTTGCATCTAGGGAAGAAGACCCAGCTCGCCCCAGCTACTACTGGCTTCACCTTCCATGGCAGCTGGTACTGGTGGATCACTGTAGATTGGAAGATGAATGAAGACGTAGTCAGCTGACCCAGCTGTAAAGACTGTGGTGGTGGTGGTGCTGGCAGTCCTGGAATCAGAGGCTCCGGCTGAGGCTGTGGCTTTTTCCTGAACCGGAGGATGCCATCTGGGAACTCCTACAGGCAGAGCAAGCGTCCTGGACCTGGTGATTCATCCGGCCACACTTCTGGTTCCCTTGTAGGCATCAGAGGCTGCGAAAGGAGGGTAACCTCAGTTGCAAATGGACCTTTCAGGGACGCCATGGGGGTGTACTCCACCTGATCTCCCATGTACAGTCTATGCCGATGTTGTGTCAGGTGCGGCTGTTTCACCGACCGACGAAATTATGAAATTCCCATCCTCGTCATCCTGCAGGAAGCCAGACCCTCGCCCAACTGAAAACCAAACCACAGTTCCCTTCCTGCGTTCCAGTGAAGGATCTCCCGGCCTAGTGTGGTCAAGTACCTGTATGACCGAGCCTTCCACTGCGGTTTTATACTCCCAGAGCGTCTGTGCATGGGCTGTCACAGATGCCGGAACAATGGGGTTCTGGTGTATGGAAGGGGTGGATCTCCTCCTGGGAGGCGAAGTGGACGCTCCAGCCACCTCCACTGAAGGAGACAGAGCGGACACTCCAGCCGCACGAAAAACTGCAGATTCTCCAGCCACCTCACTAGTCGCAGCAGCAGTTGATGATTCAGGCACTGAAGCTGTGTTTCTCTCGCAGAGTTGAACCTGTGACATCCTGATGTCTGCCGCGGGCGGTGGTTCTGGTAACTCGTCCCCAAAGTACATTTTGTTCCAGTTGGGACGCAGGTCACGCAGCTTTATTTGAGCCATGCTTGCTGTTTAAAATACTTGCTCTCAGGTCAGCAGTCAGCACTGGTCTAAACTGGTTTAGACTGAGTGACTAAGAAGAGGGTGGAGTATGGAGGGAGGAGTCTTCACTTCCTATACGTGCAAATAGTTAGTTCCCAGTGGGCTGTTTTTTTCCAGTTCTGAGGGGGGCGTATCTTCACGTTCCCGCTCTTGCATGGGCGTATCGTCATTGTCCCGCTCACGCATAATGCGTATGTTTCATACGGTTTATAAGTATTGTACGTATAGTTAGCGTGTAAAATTTTGCGTAAGTTTACGAATAATACGAAGCGAATCACCTAATATTTGGATTCGCTTCGCAGTTGAAAATTTCCAAGATTCAATACGAATCAACGAATCGTTTTGCTCATCTCTAGAGTGGACCATTCTTTTTAAAACCAAAAATTCTATAGGGCAGTTTTTAAACAGGCTAATGATATCACCAGCAGCCATGTGCTACCCATAGACATATATGTTACTGTCACTTTATCATTACTAATGAAGTCTTGGCATTAAAGAGCTTGAAATCAGTTGCATATGAAGCAAGGATAGAGGTAGATGTAGAGGTTAGAATTGGTAGTGGCCCTGATGAAGCATTGTGTCACGGTGTACTGCCTCAGGCCTTCACTCCCTAGGTTCGGTGCGGTGAGCAGTAGACTAAAGAATAATACCAGAGTTAAAGGTAACAAAGTCTCTTTGGAACTTAAAATATATAGCAGAAGTTCTTCTCTGACACCAGCAGAAGAGGTATGGTGGCTGGTTGGATGGCTACAATTCTGCATTTAGATTATATGGGCCTACTGGTTGTTTGGTGAAGGGTGGCTTGGCTGTTGTCCCTCATGTTGCAGTGGTGTCTGTAGAGCTGTATCTCACTGATCACTCTGCTGTCTGGAATCTCAAGGCTTCACTTGAGACTGTCTTTATCTATTGTTCTTGTAGGAGAAGGGTATCTGGTACCTGAACTTCGCTTACAGGGAAAAATATATGGCTTATGGAAGTGGGTGCTCTACAAGCTACTTTCCAACTTCCCAACTATTAGAACAGGACCTATATTGTCCCATCTCCTTCTAGCACTGACTCACTCCACTGGACTTCCCCCTCCTGGCAGAAAGTCGGACCATCCCACTCCTACCAAGAGGAGAGGAACAGAGTGGGTAATTCTGTTCCTCCAAATCGTGTTCAACCATTACCTTCCCTGCTAGATTAAATGTTATAGTACAAAAAATACACAACATGGCCTAGCGTTACATATAATTAGAGATGAGCGAATCATGCAAAATTTTATTCGCCGAACATTCGCCGAACTTTTCCTAAGATTCGTATATTCGATGAATAGATTCATTG
The DNA here is from genome assembly GCA_900303285.1 of Rhinella marina. NCBI lineage: Eukaryota > Metazoa > Chordata > Amphibia > Anura > Bufonidae > Rhinella > Rhinella marina. The sequence goes on from ONZH01008405.1 coordinate 30,372, forward strand.
AATTTGCGTACAAAATATACATAATTATATGGCTTTTAGCGAACATTCGCGCACTAATAATGAACATTCAGGTAAAAAGGTACGCAACCTCTTTGAACACGTACGCATAAGCGTACAAATTGCGTACGAAAATGACAGGCTTTGCTGGAGAGGAATGGTGGAGCAGGAGTCTGACCCCTGGCTTCATATGGATACTGTATCAGCAGATGACAGCAGATCATCCGGCTGAGACTGAGATGAGCATGCCATCCATTCCACTACCTCATCCACTTTCTCCTCCACTACACCTTTGCGCCTTGGTGGGTTAGCCTGGTGGAACAACGGCCAAGTATTGTGAATACTACTAGTAGATGCTCTGGCTACAGGTCCTTTGGCACTTCTGCCCTGTGCCACCTTCTCCTTTTTTTTAGAGCTCGAGGTCTGGCTGGAACAGGACCCCTTTTGCTTGTCCATTCTAGGCATTTTTCAATTCACTCTGTGGCCCTGCAGCTGGTCTTTGTCCCTGTCTCTCCCTGTCTCTCACTATCTCTCCCTGTCTCTCTCTACCTGCCTGATTAATTACTAGCCCTGAACTGGCCCTGCACTTGCCCTGCAGTATTCCTGATATGTGTAATATGGATTCCCAGAGCAATTACACACCAATTTTCACAAAACAGGTCTCAGAGTCTCAGAACTTCACACACAGTGCTTCTGCTTGTCTCAGCAGTCACAGCAGAAGTGATGCGTCACTGGCTTTCCGAACATGAGCCAATCAGAGAAAGCCCTGCCCAATAGGTCAGGTGACCTCTTTCTTCCCGGGCTTTTGCGCACGATAAACAAACTAACAGAAAAATTTTGCTAATGAATTGAATTCGTACGCAACAGCATATAGAGTAACTTATACATAGCAATAGCGTATATTTTATAGGACAACTACGTAGCGAATGCGTACACAGCCGAAGCGAATCACCTAATATTCGGATTCGCTTCACAGCTAAAAATTTCCAAGATTCGATACGAATCAACGAATCGATGAATAGATTCGTTCATCTCTTCATATAAGCAATGCCTCATGTTCCCTCTTCTTAGGTCCAAGAAAGCTACAGAGGCTAACAGATCTCTGCAAGATTTGCAGAATCAAAGAAAAGAAAGAGAAGGAGAGAGAAAGGGAAGAACTGGTAATATGCATGGTAACGTGCTACTATAGCCTTTTAGACTTTGCGGCTGTGGGGAGCACTGCTAAGATGTCGTTCATACCTGGACACATCCTCTCCAGATGTGCTTTCAAAACCCTGTATACTGCAATGGACATTACAGCCATTATTGCAAGAGTACTATTGCCTTCCATAGTTTCTACTGAGAGAGACTTTAGTAAGATAGTGTACAAAGAGGTAACTCTGTTCCTGCAAACTATGGCCAACCATTACCTTATGATTAGTGTTGATCGAGCACCAAAGTGCTTGGGTGCTCGGGTAGAACACTAGGTGATGCTCGGGTGCTCTACAGAGCACCCGAGCACAATGGAAGTCAATGGGAGAACCAGAGCACTAAACCAGGCACCCCCTGCTCTAAAGAGGGGAGGGTGTCTGGTTCATAGGAAAAGGTCAGAAAATGATGGAAACACCACTGAAATGGTTTGGGAACAAGATGGGGAGGATGTCTGGATGCATCTTGGACTCCAAAGTCGCTGCTGTTAACGATGTTGTCCGAGTATTACGCCACTTTTACTGAATTACAATAATACGCCCAAAACCCAAGATTAAATCGATTTTAGAGGAAACATTTTTAGAAGAATACACTGAATGTCATAGGTATTTAGGATGTTCAAACGTTATACTGTACAGCAGACGCAGCGCAGGTAATGTCGCCTTGATTAGCAGCAGAAAAAAATACACCGGATGTCAGGTATTTGGGATACACAAACGTTATACAGCACACGCTGCGCAGGTGGTGTTAAGGTCAGGCAAACTTGCACTATTTTTGCCCCCCCAAAAAAAAAAAAATATATTGCAGCCAGATATAACAATAGTCTTTAAAAGGACTCTTGGGTCTTTTAAACAGAAAAACTAGCCCTGCCTAGCCAATTTCTATCCTTACACTATCTGTCCCTCCTTGCAACAGGTCTCCCTGACTCAGATTGAGCCGGATCACATGTCACCAGGTGCTATATAGCACCCGATGACGCGTTCCCGGCCAGCCAATCACTGTAATGCCATTAGCCAACATGGCTTCGGCATTACAGTGAATGCCAGTACCTCCCCGCACCTTGATTGGCTGCGAACACCGCGATGTGCCGAGCAGCGCCATGCTCGCACGAATATAGTGTTCGGTGATCATGCTCGCCTAACACTACTTATGATAGATAGATGGAGGCAGCACTCCAATAAAAAGTGAAAAAAAAGTGGATGTCTAAAGTAAAACATATTACATTTTTAATGCTTTTTGGTGTAGACATTTTCTGTTTTTGCAAGTCAGACAGCAAAGTATTGCAAATCAATTATCCAGGAACAGCCTCAGTTCATCCTAAAAATTGGCAGATCTTTCTGTTGGCCACAGTGATTATATGCTGCCAGTATTTTGTAGTCAGAAATAACAGTTACCCTGACCTTGTTTTATTTCTTTTAGCCAGGAGAATGGTGCCAACTTGTATGGATTTCTTATCAGACTGGCAACATAAGCTTTTCCGATAGAAGAGCACAGCCTTCGTTTCAAGCATTTTGTAAGTCTGGATGGCAGATGCAGTGCATTGCATATAGTAGATAAAGGTATTTCCACAGTTATGTCACATGTAGACACTTAAATCATGACCTTTTCCACGGAATACAAATATGAATGGACTGCTACAGTGTGGGTGCTTTCACCTTCAAGATTAAAATACAGAGTAGCATACATTTAATATGTTGTTAACAAGTATATTTGTTCTTATTTTGGAATATAGTAGGCAGTTGTCTACTTGTAATGTACTTGGGGGGCTGGCATCATAGACGCTGTGCTGTGGAAGAGATTTGGACTGGACAGAGAGTTGGCAGGCAGTGTATTTAGACATGTGCCTTACATATAAGTGTGTGGCCTAAGAAAAGGCTCTGTCCAGTACAGTGCCATCTACATCTTTGTGCCGTGTTGACCCTCAAATCACCGCAAGCAAAATCACATCCAGACTAGATGCACATCAGTGACTCCAGTTTCAAGGGTGACAGTGTGGGGCAGCCTGCTGTGGCCCTACGAAAGGAAAAGACACTGGATGTAAGAAAGGACAGACTCCTCAAGGGAGTAAAAGAATGGACCCCTCTGTTTGCTGACTAATAGTTATACCCTTGGGACTGTTTTACTGTTATTCACTCATTCAGTATACTGTAATGCACAGATACTGTTTAAATACATGTGAAATAAGGTAGAATAGGTGTTACTAGTTTTCATTGTTACTATTTTAGGCCTATGTTTTGCACTAGGCATTCGGTGTACGGTGCCTAGGGATGCACCAGTGCTGCTTCTAAGGCCACCAGGATATTGTTATGCATTAAATGAGGCATGGACTCGCAGGGCAGGGATGTAATATTACCACTTTACAAAGTGTTGGTGCGGCCTCATCTGGAATATGCAGTTCAGTTCTGGACACCAGTCCATAGAAAAGATGCACTGCAGCTGGAAAAAGTACAGAGGAGAGCAACTAAACTGATAAGAAGCATGGAGGGTCTTAGTTATGAAAAGAAAGATGAAAAGAATTGAATTTATTTAGTCTTAAGGGTGGACATGATTAACATATACAAATATATCAATGGGCCATACAAAAAATACAGTGAACAACTGTTCCATGTAAAATGCCCTCAAAAGGCAAAGAGGCATTGCCTCTGACTGGAGATCTCCAAATGTGTCAAAGCTTCGTTACTGTAAGAACTGTGAATCTGTGGAATAGACTTTCTCAAGACGTCGTCACAGCAGGAACAGTGGACAGTTTTTAAAAGGATTTAGATGAATTCTTAAAAGTAAATGGCATTAATGCCTATGAAAACGTTTAGAAATCTGAGTCTCACTTCCTTCTGGGGTTCAGGTCTCCATCCAATCCCTTGGTTGAACTTGATTGACTATGTCTTTTTTTCAACTGTATTAACTATGTAATTATGTAACAATGTTGTTGTCAGGTTTTGAAAGGGGTTACTATTTAAGGAGTTGACATTTATAATGCCAAAAAATCTGCAGATCCCCCCTGTTGGTTCTGGCTTAAAAAGTTGAGCTATAGTGTCCAAATAGTGTGTGTGGTGGTGACAACAGCTGGAATGGATTTGGAAAAACTGTCGCATCAACTGGTATGGTATTGATTCTTCTCAGTTTAATACCGTATACGTCCCCTATCTTGGGACCCTATATTTCATGGATTTTTCGACCACGGAAAAGGAAAAAGAGCTTGCTCTGGCCAGGGGAGTGTCTTTCCCACTGCAGCTAAGGGGACGTGTCCATGCTCTGCCTATCACAGGTCAGGAGGCAATTAAAAGAAGAACAAAAAAAAACCAGTACAATATCTAATACGTCCCCTATCCGGGTAAATTGTTTGGAGAGAGGGCCTGTAGGTGGGGGGGCAGGCTGGGGGGAAGGAGGTTTCGCTGAAAGAGCCAGAGGAGTGCCCCCTGGGCTAGCGTGTGTGGTGGTGACAACAGCCGGATGTAGTTAGAATGACGACGCAGGACCCCAACTTAAAAATTTAGCATCAACCGGTACAATTGTCAATTATGAGTTCGATCAAGTGTGGCATGACTTATAAATGGATAATGCATGTGGTCACTTACTCCCTGGAACCCCATAGTCACCCCTTCCCTGATCTGCTAGCCCAGAACATTCTCTGCCCCAATTCGCAAGACCTTTTGCTGTTTCCGTGTGCTGACAGTGGGGATTTATCAGTGTTGTCTGAGGAGGTGGTGGACAATGGCGAGACACAGGTGTCGGGGGGTGAGGTAGTTGTATGGGAAGCAAGTTACAGTGGGGACTCCTTGGGGGGACTTTCTCATGATGGGACAAATTCAACTTGGGTGGATCAGGCACAGGAACAGATCAATTTTTTTTTGTGTTTTTTTAACATTTATTTAGCAAAAATAACCAGAGATATTTATTCGTTTTCTTCTCTGCGCAGTCTGGCATTGGGGTTCGTCACTTTGATGGCGAGCTGTGCCGCTCTCTCCACAATGGTCTTTAGGTTCTTAGATGGAGACGTTGTCGGCGATTTCAGCACAGAAGGACTTGTTGCTCATCAACAGAACCTGGACCTCCTTGACATTGTGGACCAAGAATTTGCGGGTGGACTGAGAATTTGCGGAACCTTGTTGGCAGCATGTGTTTGGTCTTCTACTTGCTACCGTATCCAATGTTGGGCAATATAGATACGCAGGTAATATTATTTTTCACACCTATCCCAAAAATAATAATTTACGCAGTTTGCGCAAATAAAACTGGAAACTGGAATTGGAGAGAGGGCCTGTAGGTGGACCTCCGGAAAAATTGTTTGGAGAGAGGGCCTGTAGGTGGACCTCCGGAAAAATTGTTTGGAGAGAGGGCCTGTAGGTGGACCTCCGGAAAAATTGTTTGGAGAGAGGGCCTGTAGGTGGACCTCCGGAAAAATTGTTTGGAGAGAGGGCCTGTAGGTGGACCTCCGGAAAAATTGTTTGGAGAGAGGCCTGTAGGGGACTCCGGAAAATTGTTGAGAAGGCCTGTAGTGGACCTCCGGAAAAATTGTTTGGAGAGAGGGCCTGTAGGTGGACCTCTGGAAAAATTGTTTGAATGGAGGGCCTGTAGGGGGCCCTCCTGAAAAATTGTGGTAAAAGAGTGCCAGTTGGACCTCTAAAAAATAGCGTTTTTTGGGTCAGCGTTAGGCAAAGACGATATGGAGGAGGAGTAGGAGGAGGAGGAGGAGTAGGAGGAGTAGACAAGAGAAATCGGATATATAAGTTATTTAAATCTTTAGCTGCTTTCCCCCGGAGAAGATTTGAATTCCGGTGAAATCCAGGCTTTGTTCATTTTAATAAGCGTCAGCCTGTCAGCGCTGTCAGTTGACAGGCGTGTATGCTTATCGGTGATGACGCCACCAGCTGCACTGAATTCCCTCTCTGACAGCACGCTAGCGGCATGGCAGGCCAGCACCTCCAAGGCATACAGCGCCAGTTCAGGCCACGTGTCCAGCTTTGAAACCCAGTAGTTGTATGGAGCAGAGTGTTCACTATGGACGTTGTTATGGTCAGCTAGGTACTCCCTCACCATCTTTCTGTACAGCTCCCCCCTACTCTGCCTAGACTGGGGACAGGTGACAGTGTCTTGCTGGGGTGACATAAAAGTGACAAAGGCCTTGGAGAGCGTTCCCCTGCCAGTGCTGGACAAGTTGCCTGCTCGGCTCCTCTCCCCCGCTACTTGGCCCACAGAACCATGCCCTCTGCCGCTAGCGGTGTCAGATGGGAAGAATTGTTTCAGCTTGTGCACCAGGGCCTGTTGATATCTATTCACTCTCATACTCCTTTCTTCTGCAGGGATGAGAGTGGAAAGGTTCTGCTTGTACCGTGGGTCCAGGAGAGTGAACACCCAGTAATCGGTGTTTGAAAAAATTCTTCTAACGCGAGGGTCACGGGATAGGCAGTCTAACATGAAGTCTGCCATGTGCGCCAGAGTCCCAACACGCAAGAATTCCCTCTCCTCACTGGCCTGACTCTCCATTTCCTCCTCCTCCTCCAAGTCCTCCTCTTCAGCCCATACATGCTCAAGAGTTAAGGACTGAGCACAGGTGCCCTCTACTGTCTCACCGACATTCTCCTCCTCTTCCTCCTCATCCTCATCCCCCTCCTCCGATACGCGCTGAGAACCAGACCGGAGGGTGCTCTGGCTATCAAGCGACGTATCTTCCTCCACCGTCTCTTGTGACAAGCGCAAAGCATCCGACTTGATGCTGAGCAGTGAGTTTTTCAACAGGCAAAGCAGCGGGATGGTGAGGCTGATAATGGCGGCATCGCCGCTGACCATCTACTCCTCATTGTAAACTTGAGGAATCTGACTGACCTGACTACCAGTTCTGGTGGAAGTTGACATCTGGCAGTCTACAATCGCTCTGCGCTGCTGGTAAACTCTGGATAACATGTTTAATGTAGAATTCCATCTCGTGGGCATGTCGCACAACAGTCGGTGAGCGGGCAGTTGAAAGCGGCGCTGCGCTGCCCTGAGAGTGGCAGCATCTGTGGTCGACTTGCGGAAATGCGCACAGATGCGGCGCACCTTGTTGAGCAAATCAGACAGATTGGGGTATGTCTTGAGGAACCGCTGAACTATGAGATTGAACACATGGGCCAGGCATGGCACATGTGTCAGTCTGCCGAGTTGCCGAGCCGCCACCAGGTTACGCCCGTTGTCACACACAACCATGCCTGGCTTGAGGTTCAGCGGTGCCAGCCACACATCGGTCTGCGCCGTGATGCCCTGTAACAGCTCTTGGGCGGTGTGCCTTTTGTCACCTAAGCTCAGCAGTTTGAGCACCGCCTGCTGGCGCTTACCCACGGCACTGCTGCTGCGCCTAGAGCTACAGACTGAAGGCGCCGTGCCCACGGATGGTAATTTGGAGGAGGAGGTGGAGGAGGAGGAGGGGTCGGAGGAGGAGGCATAGTATGTCTGAGACCGTGACCGAGGTAGGCCCCGCAATCCTCGGTGTGGGCAGTACATGAGCGGCCCCAGGGTCATTCTCGGTCCCAGCCTCCACCAAGTTAACCCAATGTGCCGTCAGTGAGATATAGTGTCCCTGCCCGGCAGCACTTGTCCACGTGTCCGTGGTTAGGTGGACCTTCTCAGAAACAGTGTTGGTCAGGGCACGGATGATGTTCTGTGACACGTGCTGGTGTAGGGCTGGGACGGCACATTGGGAAAAATAGTGGCGGCTGGGGACCGAATACTGAGGGGCAGCCACCGCCATAAGATTGCGAAAGGCCTCGGTCTCTACCAGCCTATAGGGCAGCATCTCCAGGCTAAGCAATTTGGAGATGTGGACGTTGAGGGCTTGGGCATGTGGGTGGGTGGAACTGTATTTCGTCTTGCGCTCTAGCGTCTGCTGTAAAGACAGCTGAACGCTGCGCTGGGACACATTGGTGGACACTGTGGAGGATCGTGGAGTTGAAGGTGTGGTTTTCCGGAGGGAGGCGCTCGTGCCGGGGTCCTGGGCAGGGGGTTGACTAGCAGAGGCAGCGAGTGACGCAGGGGGTTGACTAGCAGAGGCAGCGAGTGACACAGGGGAAGGAGCAGTGGTGTGACCCGCAGGAGGTGGTGAACGGCCTTGGTTCCATTGAGTGGGGTGTTTAGCACTCATATGCCTGCGAATGCTGGTGGTGGTTAGGCTAGTAGTGGTGGCACCCCTGCTGATCCTGGTGTGGCACAGGTTGCACACCACAGTCCGTCGGTCATCCTCACTTTCTTTAAAGAACCTCCAGACTTGCGAATATCTAGGCCTCGCCACGGGAGCTTCACTACGTGAAACAGTTGCTGCTGATGCACCAGCTCTGGCCCTGCTCTCCCTCTGGCCACACCACTGCCTCTTACAACCTGTTCTGGTGCAGCACTCACCTCCGCCTCAGAAGCAATGTCTTCACTCGGCATATCAACCCAGCTCGGGTCAGTCACCTCTTCATCCTCCGATTCCTCAGTCTGCCCCCCCCCTCGGAATTCCTCCCCTTACAACAACTTCACCACTGTCTGACAACTGTGTCTCCTCATCGTCCGACACCTCTTTACAAACTTCTTCCACTAAATCAACATTGTCATCATCATCACCCACAGACTGCGACAGTTGGAAAACTTGGGCATCAGGAAAAAGGTCAGCAGCAACCTTAGAAGTGGTTTGTGACTCTGGGAAGGGTCCAGAAAACAGTTCCTGAGAGTATGCCGGATCGCATTCCAAATTTTCCTGGGAGGGGGCAGACTGGGGGGAAGGAGGTTGAGGTGGAGGAGCCAGAGGAGTGCTCCCTTGGGTAACGTGGGTGGACTGCGTGGAAGACTGACTGGTGGACAAATTACTTGAAGCATTATCCGCAATCCACGAGATCAGCTGTTCGCACTGTTGTGGTTTCAGCAGTCCTCTACCACGTGTCCCTGTAAGTTGAGACATGAAGCTAGGGAGTGTAGCTCTGTGGCGTTCCACAGCTCCCTCATCAGCAGATACTGTCTCACCCTGCCCAGGACCACGGCCTCTGCCCCCTGCAGTAATTGAATGCCCACGCCCTCGTCCTTGACCCTTAGCCCTGGGGTTCAACATTGTTTGTATATAAGTGTATGATAAAAAAAAAAAAAATTAAACGGGCCTGGTGTACTGAAACCCACAAACTTGTTCAGTCTGGTAGAATTAAGTGATGTACAGAAAGTGTCACCTGGACAGTATATACGGATGGGAGCGAGTGTGCTGAACTGTGACATACAGAAAGGTTACACACAGCTGAGTAAAATGGATTTGTATCACCGAGCTAAAACAACTGAAAAAATAATTTTTTTTTTTATAATTTGTTTTTTTGGGAACGTGACGTGCAAGAACTATGGTAGAACTCACTGACACCCTGTTAACGGTGGCTATTTATTCTGCGACCCAGACAAATGTCGCACAGAGAATTTTCTGGATCAAGCGGTAGATGATATTGGTAGCAAATGACTTGGTTGTATTCTGTGACGTACAGAAAGTGTCACCTGGACAGTATATACGGATGGGAGCGAATGTGCTGAACTGTGACACACAGAAAGGTTACACACAGCTGAGTAAAATGGATTTGTATCACTGAGCTAAAACAACTGAAAAACTAATTTTTTTTTATATTTTTTTTGTTATATTTTTTTAAAAATTTTGTTTTTTTGGGAACGTGACATGCAAGAACTATGGTAGAACTCACTGACACCCTGTTAACATTGGCTATTTAGTCTTTGACCCAGACAAATGTCACACAGAGAATTTTCTGGATCAAGCGGTAGATGATATTGGTAGCAAATGACTTGGTTGTATTCTGTGACGTACAGAAAGTGTCACCTGGACAGTATATAAGGATGGGAGCGAATGTGCTGAACTGTGACACACAGAAAGGTTACACACAGCTGAGTAAAATGGATTTGTATCACTGAGCTAAAACAACTGAAAAAATATTTTTTTTTTATATTTAGTTTTTTTGGAAACGTGACGTGCAGGAACTATGGTAGGACTGACTGACACCCTGTTAACGGTGACTATTTAGTCTGCGACCCAGACAAATGTCGCACAGAGAGTTTTCTGGATCAAGCTGCAGATGATATTGGTAGCAAATGACTTGGTTGTATTCTGTGACGTACAGAAAGTGTCACCTGGACAGTATATATATGGATTGGAGTGAGTCAGTGCTGAACTGTGACACACAGAGTGGTTCCACAGTGCTGTGTGCAATGGATTTGTATCACTGAGATAGAACAATAAAAAAAAACAGGGTTAGATATAGCGATAGCTGCACTACTAGTGCCAGCCAGCCAAGTGACAAAAAAAAAATATATAATGTCTTCTAGCCCTTAGAAGGGCTGTTGGGTTCTTTGTGGGTGATCCCTGCCTAACAGACAACTAAATGCAGGCCCTAACACTGTCCCTGAAAGGCAGCAGCTCTATCCCTAACAACATCCAGACGGCATCTGAGCCGAGCACCGCGGCCAGTCGGTAGTATATTCCAGGGTCACCTGCTCAGGCCAGCCAACCCCTGCTATCGACATGTAAGGGCCCCACGTGATGCTGAGTGGTACGCAGAGTCTCCTGGCTTGTAATTGGCTGTGTTTTTAGGCGCCAAAAAAGCACAATGCGGAAGTTGCCATTTCCTCGAGCATGGCGAGATACTCGTCCGAGCAGCGAGCACTTGCGAGTACCCTAATGCTCGAACGAGCACCAAGCTCGGACGAGCATGCTCGCTCATCTCTACTGATAAGCCATTCATCATCTATGGTAGACTCCACTGGACACTCAGCATTTTTCCCTGCATTTTCCTTTAAGTTATTCCAAGTTATTCCCTGCACAGCACAGGGGCACAATCAGAAGCGAGGCAAATGTCCAATAATCATCAGAGATTAAAGTTGTCACGTCTAGGACATCTTAGTTCTCAGCTGAATCGTCAGGTTTAGTATTCGCAGGCTGGATTGATGTATATATATACTCCTCTTTTGTAGATTCTCCATGATTCACATTCAGTATACAGGTTATTATTACAGTCAGGTGATGATGATAACTCCTTCTTTCTGACCTTACTGCCAATTTAATCAGAAATAACAAATTTAGCATCCTTTTTCAAAGAGAGCATCAACCATCAACCTATCATTTATTTAACTAAGTCAGTTAATTGGGTTCAGTCAACACAGAAAATCAGTCTAATCATGGGCATCACTTACCTCGGGGGGAGATTGTACCAAAATTGACTTTGGGAAGAAGGTAAGCTAGAAAAAGCAGTGTTACGCTCTAGGCAGTGATCTGATGGGAAACCTTGAGACCTGGAATTCAACTGGATGTTGACCACACTGTATTTTTTTTCAGTAATGTCTTAAGGAACATGACAAAGAGTTCATGGCATGGGCTTGGCCGACAAATTCCCCAAATCTCAGTACAACTGAGCATCTGTGGGATGTGCTAGAAAAACATAGAGTTTCCATGGAGCTCACTATTTACAGGACTTGGATCTACTGCTAAAGTCTTGGTGTCAGATACCACAGGGTATCTTTGGAGGTCCTGGCATGCCTTAATGGGTCAGAACCATTTTTTGGGGCCTGCACAATGTTAGGTAGGTTATTTTAAAGTAATGGCTGATATCACGGCCAATTATAGTACACTTTAGTTAATTAATTTCCTAAATGAGATAAAGACTCTAAACGCAGGAATGCCAGCTCTATATTGCAGTGATTATTACAATACTTGTGCACCTATTATGCTAACAGTGAATATGGTAGGCATAGTCAACATTGTATTGATGGGATTAGAATTTTTTGCATTACATGAGCAGTCCTTGATTAGTCCTCCATTAGGATAACCATTACTATTGAGCGAATTGAAGTTCACAAAGTGGACTTCAATCTGAATTTCAGGGAAACTTCGATTTGCTGGGAAGCTGAATTTCCTTGTGCCAATTTCCCCTAAAATGGCAGTAAAAACAAAAAAAATCATAATAACTTCATCAATATGCATGTAAAGAGTCCGCCGCAGAAGACCTGTGTGAAATCTTGTGCACATTGATGTATGACATCACCATGTAGGTCAGCATGATGACGTCACTGCGCAAGATTTCATGCCAGAACTTCAATCAACATGGTCATGGCGGACTCTTTGCGAGCAAATGGATAAGATGTGCGCCTGTAAGCCCTCAATGGTCATCTCAGATGCCACGATCAGTAATGAACACAGCATCTGAGGGTTTCAATGATGGGGGGCGGCAGCATCGCCGTTCCCCATCATTGCACCCACCACTCAAACAAAATGGGTTTCGTGACAAAGTAATTCGTCACAAAGCAAATTTTTTTGTGAAATTTGGCAGAGCAGCCAAATTAAAGTTTTGAGAACTTTACTCAACTCTAATAACCATTGTGAGCACTCTACTGTCAGAACATGGACACTCATAAATAGAACCTTTATCCTGTTGATGGCATATACAGGGAGATAATGAAGATTTCAACTTCCCTGCAGCACATTGCCCATGGGAGACATTCTGATACCATTTCGAGTATTTATTTTCCTCTGTCTTTTCTTTCATATTAGTGAATTTGTTATACTATTTTTTTTCTCTAATCTAATCTGTTATTGGATCTAAACAATTTAAAATGTATCATTTATATTTTAATATGCACAATATATGTGCGTCAGTAAGATTTATTATCCTATTATTACACTTACACACATGCAAAGTTAGGTTCTAGATTAGGTTTACAATCTTCTTTCGAGAACAACATAGCAGTTGAGAGGTTTTCTTTTGGAATTCATTGTTCGGCAGTATGTAGGATATTACTCATATAGCGTGAAGCTGTGTCTGTAGCAGTGAAGACTCTGCATACAAACTACTGTGTTAATATTGATGAAATCTGCAATGCTGCTCTAGTACACAAAAATCTTCATGCATGTCGGCTCCCGGCTCCCTCTCTACAGGACCTCAGAACCTCTCGTCGTTCTCCACAGCTGCCTTGGCACATGGGCTCAGATGCATCCTTTGCATCTTAGGTTTCACATCTTCTCTGGCAGCTTTATACCTTTAAGCTGCTTGTTAGCCGTAGTTTCTTTCTCTTGCAGGCTTTGTTACAGTCTTTGTACACAGGCTCCAGCCTGCTCAGTTGGAAGTCAGCCAGCAGTTTATTAAGCATCACAAAACCACTGGCTGTGCTGTGCCTGCTGGATCCTTTTCTATTGCTGTGCTTGTGACAGGAGTTACATTCCTATAGGCATCCCTCAAAGATGCAGCTATAGGGTTCTAGTAGCGTCTTGCTTTGCTACAAAAGAAATACATTTTTAAAAGAAGTTTTCTTTCTGAATTATATACAGAGGAAATATAAAAACAATCTTAGCAGTCACCAGTGGTCTACAGTTTCATATTCTATGAATAAAGGTTACAGTACCAGTGGATGTTACATATAGTATGACCTTGGTCAAACCAAACCTGAAGAGTATCACCATTGATCCAAGACTTTCAAGCCTATATTACCTATATTTTTGGCAGATAATCGCTAACGAGTCATCATTGTGCAGTGTAATATTGATTGTCTGACGCTTAACTACCATAGCGGCAGACAATGTGATTGCTATGGGGCCCAGGGCAAGAGAGGGGCCAGTCGTGGTTGGGATTCTCTCAACTTCTACTGGAGGTGAAAACTTGGTCAGGACTCTACCTTCTAAAGGAACAACTTTTAGCAAATGAGGAAGTGGAAACATGGCCCAAGGGTCATTGAAATGGGTTTAGGCAGAAAACCTTTTGTCCTGTGTGGGAGACTGGTTTGGGCCCTTACTTCTCTATGTACTCCACTGCTGATTGCAATCCAAATCATTTGACGTGTTAAAAAATTATCTTTCGCAGGTGGCAGATCATGGTTTCTAATAACAACCTGCCGTTGACAAACCACTATACAGCATGGGGGCAAGAGATGCCATATTGATCGCTCCTCACCATGCTGCAGAGGAGATTGTGGCATGTAATACCAGCAGTCTCCTCCACTAGCAGGCAGGCGATTGCTGGGAGGGATCGCTTCCCTCCTGACAATCGTCTGCCACATACGGCTGTGTAATACAGCCTTTTGGTACAACCACACTGTCCAGTTTCCTGATCTAATTCTGGAAGCCAAAATCAGGAGTGGATCACAAAAGGGAAGAAAGAATAAAGGATGCATAAGACTTCTCTTTTTTTATTTTACCCCTGGTTTTGGCTTCCAAAAGTACACCTGACTTTGTCGCCAGTCTAATGGTCCAGAAGTAGACAGTCCTCAACTAATGATGACTTAGTAGCCTATAATATGTTAATAGGGTCAATTACTTATGTGCTGAGTTAAAATCAGATCCTGATACTTTGTGTCTAGTGTGTTAAAGGAAGTTTGTGATATATTTAAAAGTGGAAATGTATACAAGGTGGTCCAAAAGTATAGAGACACCCTCCTGTGTGTGGTATGTCGCTAAGGGACAAAACTGTCAGGGGCAGTGTTCAAGATGGCAGCCATTTTGGAAGCTGACATTTTGGAAGAAAGTTTATATTTGCAAATGACCCTCGAAACACGTTGTATGTACTACCTGTCCAAAATAAATTGGAATATTTGAAGAAACTTGTCCAGCTGGTCTTTTGTGCCAAGAATAGGATGCACCTCGCTTCAGAATCTCGTTCCTTGTGTTGGATTGGGCATCCTTGACCACAAGGACCTTCCTCCTATGGCAACATAACCAGCACGAGTACACGTTTGGGTTATACGTCTACAACAGAGTTGTGCCTATTATATGCACAACTCCAAAAGGTGAGCCTCCATTTTTTACTACCCTATGGTGCGTATTTCTCTCTGTCTATGTAGCCAGTGTTGACAACTGAATTGGCCACAAGATCACACCACTTATACACGTCTACAATAGGGTTGTGCCTATCTATCGCACAACCAAATAAGGTGAGCCTCCACATTTAGATTTTTAATAACACTTTGCAGACCGTGCTACACTATTTTGCGCTATTCTTTCAATTATCCAGAAAATGTTTTCTGAATATGCCCAGTTTTGCTTCTATATTTGCAAATGGGAAGGGATGCATGTGACATACATATTTGATAGAGATGATGAATCTAAATCTGTGCTTAAATCTGACATATCTTTATTGTTGCTAAAGTTATTAAAAACATTTATTTTTGTTACAAAGATATGGCTGCAAGATTAAGACTCAAGGAGAAGACAGAGAGTTGTTGCAGTGGATGCCTATGCTTGTCACCCTAACAGACCACCAATCAACCATGACAGAATTGGTAAATTGCTTGCAAGTTTCGTCAAACAGATTCTGTGTTGGACCCACCAAAAAGTGGACATAACAAAACTACCACAGACAAAACAACAATGGTCATCCTAGCATGCTTGAGCAAGAGACCACATAATAGCATGTGACATCTGTCACAGGAGAGAACCACCATCAGGCGGATACTGGCTAAGCACAAATGGCATCCGTACAAGTTCCAGTTGCTGCATTATATCAATGAGGACGATCCTGATTGCTGAGTTGAATTTCTGGAATGGGTGTCACAGCAATTGCAACGGGACCCCCATTTCAAAGAGATGATACTGTTCAGTGATGAAGCAAACTCCTATAGTGGATAGGTACTGCACTCCCTTGAGATCATCATAATCTCTGTCCTCTCTTAGCATGTTAATCTCGCAGCCATATCTACGGTATGTAGTATGCAGTGCGGGTACAAACCAAACATGCTCTAAAATATTAAGAGGTGTGCACTTTACTCCATTTCACTCCTCTGGACTTTTTAGTAAGGGAGAGATTTATCATAAGAGAAATTTTCAAAGTGTGTATTCAAAGTGTAATTTAGCAAAATGTATCAAATGTCATATGACATTTGAGAAATTTGGTTTATCTTTAAAGCTAACACTTCTGTCTTGAGATGTTACTCTACTCTGTATGCCTCCCCTTTGCTGGTGTAAGATTGTAGCAATTTTGTGAATCTTTAAAAAGTTGCCATTGATAAATATGGTTTAAATCAGCTTGACCCCACACACGTCCCAATCACTTCAAAACTGGAAAAAATGGGAATTATTGCAAAACTTTCTGCACAAATTAGCCAGAAAAGTAACATAGAAGCTTTAAAATTTGCACATTGCACAAAAGTAGTCACAAATAGATATTCGAAACTAGGCAGATTTAACCTGAATTTCATAAAATACTGCACTGGATCTGCATTCAATTTTTTGTTATTATGGGCAAATTTTGGATAGAGTGAGAGAAAGAGAGAGAGAGAGAAAATTAAGAATATATTTTATTCACTTTTTACACCACTTTTTCCAAAAGTTGAAGATGCGGCTATGCCTAGATAAAGTATGCAAAATCTAGAAATACAACACGATTGTAAATATAACTATTGCAGTGAATCAAGCTCAAATAAAGTGGGTGCTGGCAGCTGTGAACTGTTTCATAAAAAAACTATTTAAAGAAGGTTATAAAAAGGCTTTTAGTTTACAATAAATTTTACAAACTACTTTTAGATGTGTAATATTTTAATATTTATTACCTTTTATCATGGACATTTTTAATAATGGCAATTCTCTTTGTTTTGGGTGACTAGTGTACCTGTTCATTGTTGACAGTTTTTATGATTATGCGTCTAGTATTCATTTTTCTATGTGCCATGTAATATCACCATTTCATTTTCCCCTATAATTGATGTATCCAAATGTACCCTTAAGTAACACTTTACACTTTTTTTTTGCATTGGTTGTGCTGCATGCTCCCCACTGAAGTAAGTTAGGCTCCAACATTGTAGCAGGAAAAAAAAAGATACGTAATCTCTGAGACAGTACAGCTATTCCCTTTTACAGTATTGGTCATCAATACGAGATCCATTCTGATACATTTTACAAATCCATCAATATCTATTAATATCTGTTAGGATCTGTTCTTGTCGCTTATGTCAGTTGTCTCAAGTTTCTGATAAAAGTCCATTCTTGTTGTTGTACTGCATAAAATACAACAGCAGGCTCTTTGTATCTCACTCCCAAAAAACAATGGAAAGCTGACAAAAAACAGCTGCAAAATATTGATATACTATATATTTTTCTATATGTATTAGACAAGATGTTCACATATGGCCATTACATTGATCTAACATTGGAGGGCATTTAATCACTTGGTAATCAGAGTTACAATCAGAACCTATCTACAACTCCTAGTTGATGTGATGAAGATCCTTTTGTTTAAATCAAATGCAAAAATGTAGACCTTACGTTTTTCTAGGCCAGTGGAAGAGTCCCTTTTAGAACAATGGATAACGTTTTCTGTCCAAAGGAGTTTCTGTTTACAGTAAAAGTGACTATTAGGGATGAGCAAATCAACTTCAGATGAAATATTCGAAGTCGATTCGCACTAAAACTGTACAGAGTAGGAGCTCCATACAGTATTAAAATGTTACTTGCGTAATAACTTAATAAATTCATTTTTACTGTAAAAAAAAACATTTCCCGAACTTGAGTTCAGTTCCAAGATACCGCCATCCGAGGTTGATTCGCTCATCCCTAGTGACTATTGTATATGACCAAGGTCTACACAGGTATCTTTTTTCCATATTTTAGAATATACGTACAACTGCCACCACTAAAGCAGTATTAGATAATCAACCAATCCGAATATCAGTTTAGTTTTAAAAAGATCAATAAGTTTGAAATATTGTACTGTCCAATTAGATGTCCTCCACATGTTAGTCCATGGGAAAATATGGTATAAGAAAAGATAGAATGACTGTAGAAAGAAAAAAGAGGGAGAAGAGAGAAAGGAAAGGAAGAATGCAAAACAAGAAATGCTGAGGAAGTTAGGAAGGAATGAACTGGGGTGAATGAACTGAGGTAACATCATTATGGGTATTAGTAGATTCATTCATCATAAGATCTATAAACCTTACTGTATCTGGCCCTGACAATCGGAATAAAGCTTTATCTCTGGAAAAGAACCGAAGATCATCATCATTTTTTTTAACAACACAAATATTAACAGAGTCTTCAGCTAAATGTTGGATGAATCCACTTGTTTTTGCTGAACAGGTTGACTATTTAAATTACACGTTTGGAGAAGTTAAAGGTCCTCTTTAAAGGGGTTATCATGGAAATAATATTGGGGATCTATCCTCAAGATAGTTCATCACTATCAGATGGGTGAGGGTCGGACACCCAGGACCCATGCCAATCACCTGTTAGGAGAGGCTGGTGCTTCATGAGCACCATGGCCGTGGTCTCTTAGTAGGCCATTTGATGTCACCATACATCGGTCACATGGTCTAGTTCAGAGATCTCAAACTCGTGGCCCTACAGCTGTTGTAAAACTGCAACTTCCATCATGCCAGGAGAGCCTACAGCTATTGGGGCATGCTGGGAGTTGTAGTTTTGCAACAACTGGAGGGACATGAGTTTGAGATCCCTGGTCTAGTTGCAGTTCAGCCCCATTCAAGTCAATAGGACTGAGCTGAAATACCAAGCACAACAACTATAATGTATGGTGCTGAGCTTGGTAAGCTGTCGGTAGCCCACCATGCTCACCAGAGCTCCAGTGAGCGTGGCAGCTCCCTGGAACAGCTGCTCAGCAGGGGTGCTGGAACTCAACGCACCCACTTATCAGGATAGATCATCAGCATCTTTTCCTGTATAACACCTTTAATGTGTCAGTGGGCCTCCGGAATCACAGAATGACAGATATCGGAGGATGGGTGGAATCGGGAAGTTGCATTTCAATATAACCAAACATTTTGCTCTCAATTAGGAAAAGCCCCTTTTCCCTATTAGCTGAAAAAGCAATTGTTGCTTTTTCTGTGTGGATTTCATCCTTTTTTATGGGAGGAAGAGATCTGCAGTAAACAGCATCAAATTTGCAAAACAAAAGCCACATTTAAAAAAAAAAAAAAACACACACACACAAAAAATGTACCCAAACCATGCTAAATATTTCAGATTAATTTGGGTTTTTTTTTGTGCAATTTTGGTTCCGACTTCTTGCAGATTTTCTGCTCTCAAATCTGCATCATGTACAGGTATTTTTAGGCCTCTTTGACATGACCAAGTTCTCCAGATACGATATGTGTAGCAAACATATAGCATCTGGTCTGAATCCTGACCCATTAATTTCAATGCACCTGTGCAATGAGCACTGTTTTTTATCTTTCATCTCTGTGTTCAGGAAAAATCGCATCATGTTCTATATTGTGCAGTTTTTCACGAAGCCTTGGCCCCTTAGAAGCGAATGGGATTTCCTGGAAAAACAGAAGGCATCTGGACACAATGCGTTTTTCACTGTTAGTTTTCAGGAGATGTATATTGTCCTTCTTCAGTGTCTTCAGTCACACACTGAACGCACTTGCAGAAAAAAATAATTGAGTTTGCATGGAAAGCATCAGTTTTTTCCTGAACATGTCCTGACTAGGGTTGAGATCCAAAGTCGATTTGCATAAGACCTCGTTCTAATACTGTACGGAGCAGAAGAATATATTGGCTCCGATGAGCCGAAGTTACTACTTTACAGTAAAACTGTCGAAAGTCGATTCGCTCATCCCTAGTCTTGACACAATCTACGTTTTTATGAATGAGTCCGCATTCGTTCTACAATTTTGCAGAACGGTTGCGGACCCATTCATTCCAATGGGACTGCAAAAAACCTGATTGGTTTTTATGAAGAAGTGAGTAGAATAGAGGGGCGGCTGTGGATATTGTGTATTTGGACTTTACAAAAGCGTTTGACACGGTCCCTCATAGACGTCCGACAGGTAAATTAAGGTCGGTTGGATTAGAAAATCTACTCTGTAACTGGATTGAGAACTGGCTTAAGGAGCGTACTCAGCGAGTGGTGGTGAATGATTCCTACTCTGAATGGTCCCCAGTTATAAGTGGTGTACCCCAAGGTTCAGTGCTGGGTCCACTTTTATTTAATTTATTTATTAATGATATAGAGGGAGGAATCAACAGCACTGTTTCAATTTTTGCAGATGACACTAAGCTTTGTAGTAGAGTCCAGTCTATGGAAGATTGTAACCGGAGTTAAATTTATGTCTCATTTTAGTGTAAGACCATATACTATATAATATAGATATATGGTATATGTGTATATATATTAATTCATATTAGTGGGTTTTCTTTGTATACTTTCAATGTTTCTCTCCGCCACATGGGAGACAGGTGACTTCTGTGACCTCGGACTGAGAATATTTAGGTTAAGGTTTGTCTACAGTCATATGGGAATGTTTCTCTCATACGGCTGCGGATGGGGGTCTAACATAAATATTCTCCTATTTCTCGAGAAACGATAATTAGCTTAGCATATCAGTTACTCAGGGAGTAATTATGTTATGACAATGTCGACTCGCTGTATACATAAATATTCTCCAGATACTGAGAAGGGTTATGGGGGGTATATTTATGTAATGTAAACCAACCCTTTATAGGTACCAGATGTGGACATTGTCACCATTAGTTATTCACACGCTCGTCCCCCCCCTCCCTCTTCAACAAGGGAGGGGGTGGAGTGACGCTCAGACCCATAAAGGTCTCATTCAGACCACTGTGTTTAGCCTCATCCTGGGACAACTACACCGGTTTGTGTCCAGGACCAGATTGCTGATTTGCTACTATCCTCACCTAGGCTGCATTTGAAGCAGATGGGGCTCCCTAGGTTCATCATTTCCATATTTACACGAAGCTAAGTATAATAAACTTTATTACTTTATTTTTAATCAATTATTATTTGTGTCTGGGTCTTCAGTATACTGTATTCATAACCAAGAAAGAGCTCATTTGCATACATTTGGTGTCAGAAGTGGGATCTTGGATACTGTATACTGACCCTTGCATAATTATTATTTTAAAGTATTATTGTTAAGGCCTAGTTACTAATATTGAGTTAGTTGTGTATGTTTGTGCCTAGTACCTAATTATCTGTTGGAGGTTGGGCTATAACATAGGTTGAGGTAGAGAGTTAAGATATTGTGACTAGGATAGAATGGCATTTTCATTGTTTAAAGGGGGAAAGAATCAGCACACGGGTCCATTACCTTCTTGGGTGCTTAGCTCCGGACACTGGGCCCCAATCGCCAGTGAGTGCAACAAATATGTTGCTCCCCAGTGCTTGGCTGACCCCTGTCAAGCAGCTGTGGGTTTGGATTTGTCCCGGTATAACCCTTCTGAGCAAAAAGCGGCAGCAAGTGTGGGATGGATTTGCGTGCAGGCTCTTCAGGAGGAGACAGCGAAGCGAGAGGCAATTGAACAGGAGCTGCAGGCAGCTACTGAGCAATTGGTGCTTTTGCGGACCTGTCTGAAGGACATTGAGAAGCATAATGGGGAATTGAGTAATCAGTTTTCCAATTATGTAGTCCGTACTGTACAAAAACGCAGACGGAGAAAACAGAAACCACTCCCAGGTGACAGAAGTGCTTTTAGAGTAAGAACTTTAATTCAGCAAAATAAATGGGATGCTGTGGGGGAGTGGTCAGGATTGTCGTCATCAGATGAGGAGATAGAAATAGAAGAGGAAGAAGTGCGTCCCATTGTAACAACAAAATCAAAAAGAGAGGTTACACAGAGAGCTTCAGCTTCTGGGGATCATGACTATACTCAGGGAGCTGAGCAAAATTATGTAGAAGAGACCCGTACTTATACCGCAGGAGAGCTCACTGAGCTGGGAAATAAGTACAAGCAGAGGCCAGGTGAGGGATTATTGTCATGGGTGTTGAGAGTATGGGATCTTGGAGGGGACGGTGTTCAGTTGAGTAACAGAGAAGCAGTGGGTTTGGGCAGCTTGTGCCTGGATGCTAGAGTTAGACTTCAGATGAGAAGAGCCAGAACTACTGGAAGTCCGTTTTACTTGTTGCATCTGATAAGAGATTCTATAGTACAAGTGCATGAGACCCCGTCTGAATTGATAAATGTTTCTCCCTGGGGTTCACTGTCTGAAGGCATAACAAGACTCAGAGAGATTGGTTGCATAGGAGGTTTAGCTAGGGATCCCTTACCTGAAGAGGGTGTCTATTCTGTGGCTGCACAGTGGAACGGTCCTGACATGGAGAAGTTCACTAACCTAATGAAGCAGAAAATCTTGACTAGTGCCCCCTCCCACCTCAAGGCAGCTTTGTTTACAATGTTAAGTGCTATTGATGCGAGGAGGGAGACTGTGTATGAAGCCGCTGCATTGTTAGGACAGCTGAGTGAATTAGAGAAGAATAATAAAATGCAAAAGTCCAGAAAGATTGAGTCACAAAAAGATACAGGAAATGGTAGAATTAAAATTACACGAAGGCAAATGTTTTTAGATCTTTTGAACAGTGGAGTCAGCAAGGAGGAGATAGATGGCATTCCTACTCCTGACTTGCTAAAGCGTTGGAAAGATCTAAAACAGCAGGGTAAATTACACACAGTAGGATCCAAAAAGAATGTGTCTGGGGAGGATGAAAGGATGTCTGGTCCCTATAGCGATGCACAAAGATCCCTCTCAGAACATGTGAGAAAGAAAAAAGGGGGTGGGAGGTACCAGAACCCCTTGATTGACAGAAAGGCGAGTCCCCTGCCAGTATGAGGAGAGTGTGTGTGATGAAGCCAGGGGACAAACGCCCATATGCTTCTGTTGAAATATACTGGCAGGACAAAGGCACACCACAAAGGGTTACTGCATTGCTTGACACAGGGGCTGAGGTTTCACTGTTTCAGGGACATCCGAGAGGTGACAACAACAGTCCTGGGTGGCCATTGAAGGATTGGGGGGACAAAAGACTTGGGCTAAGAGGGTACAATGCAGACTGAGGATAGGAAAGGGTCCCATCTTTAAAGCACAAGTTCTAGTTTCTGAATTACCTGACAATATCTTAGGTATGGACATACTTAAGGGACAGACTATACATACAATGTCTGGGATTTATGCTTTTGGTACCTCAATCCATTGTTTTTCTATCTCTGCAGTCAAACCCATTGTGCGTGGCCATGCTAAGTGGACCCCAGTGTACATCCCTCCGCCCGACCAACCAGTATACCTGAAACAATACCGCATCCCTGGTGGACACAAAGACATCTCAGACACCATCCAAGCATTGCTTACTTCAGGAGCTGTCAGACCTGCAACCAGCGCGTACAATGCCCCCGTGTGGCCAATTAAAAAAGATGACGGGACTTACCGGATGACCATCGATTATCGTGGGCTTAACAAGGTGGCCCCACCTTTGGCATCAGCAGTTCCAGACATGGTATCTGTTGTGGAACACATCACACAGACTGCAGGCGAATGGCATGCCATATTGGACTTAGCTAATGCATTCTTTTCCATCAGCATCGCAGAGGAGTCCCAGGACCAGTTTGCCTTCACCTGGGACGGACGACAGTACACATTGACTGTGGTGCCACAAGGATATCTGCATTCTCCTACCATATGTCATGGACTGGTAGCTAGAGACCTAAAAATGTTACCTGCATTGACTTGTACTCTGTACCATTACATCGATGACATCATGATTTCAGGGGCTACCAAAGAGGATGTTGCTAAGGACTTAGAGACTGTTCTCAAACACATGCAACACCGAGGGTGGGCAATAAACCCAAATAAAGTGCAGGGACCTGCACAACAAGTGAAATTTCTTGGCATGATATGGACTGGGCCACAAAAAGTCATCCCAGAACCAGTCCTAGACACCATTGCTAATTTGAAAGCTCCTTCATCTGTGAAAGAGGCACAAAGCATTCTGGGTGTGCTAGGATTTTGGCGATCATTTGTGCCACATCTTGGACTGATCTTGCGACCGATCTACAACATCACAAGAAAGAAAGCCGTATTTACCTGGGGACCTGATCAAGATGGAGCTTTGGAACAAGCTAAAGCTGCTGTAAGAGCTCATAATGCCCTAGGTCCTCTGCTGCCTGATCAACCGTTTTTCCTAGATGTGACAGTAACTGAACATGGAATGTCTTGGGGTTTGTGGCAGAAAGCTGCAACAGCCAGTACTCACAAAACACCTATTGGGTTCTGGTCTAAGCAGTTTTCACCTGCCCAGAGAAAGTACAGCCCCTTGGAGAAAGAACTGTTAGCTGCCTACACTGCTTTGCAGCATGTGGAACCTACCACAAAACAACAACCTGTAACTATAAGGACTGATCTACCTATTGCAGGGTGGGTTCGACAAGAAGGACTTGGTGCTCGAACAGCGGTGGCTCAAAAGCCAACGCTACAGAAGTGGAAATGGTACCTGAGTGAGCGGGGTGGACTGTCAACTCAGGAGCCATTACTCATTAGTCAGCAGCTGGCAGGCCATGTAACTTTTGAAGCAACAGAGGAAGAACAGCCACTCTTGCAAATCGGTGGGGGACCCTGTCATGAGGCCCCTCCATGGGAGCAACTTACTCCAGAAGAAAGACAGCAAGCTTGGTTCACAGATGGATCTGCTACTATTACTAGCCAAGGCCGCGTATGGGTAGCAGCAGCATATCAACCTGTCACTGAAACCATTCTTCATCAAACAGGAGAAGGCGGATCCAGTCAGTATGCAGAATTACAGGCTGCGAGAATGGTGATAGAGGAAACTGAAGGATCGATCATCAACTACACTGACAGTTGGGCTGTCTTCAAAGGTTTCACTGCATGGATGGCTACATGGCAGAAAGATGGCTGGGCAGTGAACGGTAAAGAGATCTGGGGTGGCCCCAGTTTGTGGACATTTGTGTGGGAACAGGCCCATAAAAGATCTATTCGTGTAGGGCATGTTAATGCACATAAGGACGAACCTAACAATCAATTAACTGATGACTTAACACATGTTTTGTCCCTTGAAGAGGCTACAGAATTACAGTGTCTGG
The DNA here is from genome assembly GCA_900303285.1 of Rhinella marina. Lineage (NCBI taxonomy): Eukaryota > Metazoa > Chordata > Amphibia > Anura > Bufonidae > Rhinella > Rhinella marina. Next base: position 55,363 of record ONZH01008405.1, read on the forward strand.
GGGATTGGGCCCATGCACAATGTGGACACAGAAGTGCAGAAGGAACATATCAGTGGGCACAAAAGAAAGGAATTCCCATCACATTGATACAAGCTAAAGACATTGTAGCTAAGTGTCCTATATGCCAGGCTGTGAAGAAACGAACCACTCTAAGAAAAGAGCCAGGACACATCTACCGAGGCAAACAGCCTGGACAAGTGTGGCAAGTTGATTTCATCGGACCCCTGCCGGCTGGTAGGGGAAATGTCAAGTATGCTGCTACAGCTGTCGACACCTTCTCTGGTGTGCTTGTGGTTCAGCCTACCACATCAGCTGATCAAGCTACTACATTGAAACTATTGACTTTATTGACTACGTACTATGGGACACCAGTCGAAATACAATCTGACAATGGATCCCATTTTACTGGAAGAAAAATCAAAGACTGGGCGGAGGAAAATGATGTATTCTGGGTGTGGCACATCGCTTACTATCCCCAAGCAGCAGGCCTCATTGAACGCATGAACGGTTTGCTAAAAGAACAAATAAGAAAACTTACACCCACACACACACTGCGGGGATGGGATAGGGTGTTAGCTCAGGCCACACAGTTACTGAATCAGAGGGTGGTGGGAGGTTCTACTCCAATTACAGGGACAGGACCGAACACTTCCTCCTTTGATAGTGACATCCAGGAAAACATTGACCACGACTGACACAACACAAATTCCCGTCAGGGCACATGAAGGAAAGGAGTTTGGGGATCCCCCATGGGTGGTGGGAGGAGACAAGGAGTTGCCCCCATGTGGATATTTGATTCCCACTGGTATTTTGAAGGTTAAGGGAAACAATCATTTGTACTTTAAACCAACAGGTTCTCTAGCTGAATGGTGTGATTGGGTGGAGGAAGCCAAGAAAAATGAGCTAGGAGAATACTGTGTGGAAATTGTTCCCTTGAAGCGGGGTAGATTGGTTAAGGAAGAAAAAGTAGGTGATTTGATATTGGTTCCGAAGGAATTGAAGGTGAAAGTGCAGGTGCAAACCATGGAGACAGGTACCAAGTGTGGATAGCTCCAAGTGTAGCTGACAAGAGAGTGCAACCGAAAGTAGGGGAAGTGATAGCGAAAGGACAGGGAAATACATATTTTGTGTTGTATGAAGGTACTGGTTCTCCTGTTTATCTTCCTTCTTACAGATTGATCCCAATCTTGTACTGAAGATGACGGCCCTGATGATGGGGGTGCTGACGTTGATGGTCCTTAAAGACACCAGAGGAGATGAGCTCCATGACAAACTGAAGAATTCATGGGATAATCGGTTCCTCCGGATGCATGGATCTATTGCTGGGAGAGCCATGTTAACCAATTGTTGGCTCTGTTCCCATTCACCTATGAACATTAAACTCAGCCTCAGATGCCCACCTTCAGAAGGATGTTTGTACGGAGGACGCATACGGATGAACCTTCATGATAGAGACTGGCAATTTAACACCTTGTTTAATGGTGACATTAATAATGCACAGGAAAATGATACTGTACGAAGTAATTGTAGTAGCATTGTAATATATTGCTGTGTATGTATTATTTTTGTATGTATTACTAAATGTACTAGGAATACTGTGCCAGCTCTCCCCTTAAGAACTGTTACACTAAAATGAGCCAAGGGTGGAGTGTAACCGGAGTTAAATTTATGTCTCATTTTAGTGTAAGACCATATACTATATAATATAGATATATGGTATATGTGTATATATATTAATTCATATTAGTGGGTTTTCTTTGTATACTTTCAATGTTTCTCTCCGCCGTGTGGGAGACAGTTGACCTCTGTGACTTCGGACTGAGAATATTTAGGTTAAGGTTTGTCTACAGTCATATGGGAATGTTTCTCTCATACGGCTGCGGCTGGGGGTCTAACATAAATATTCTCCTATTTCTCGAGAAACGATAATTGGCTTAGCATATCAGTTACTCAGGGAGTAATTATGTTATGACAATGTCGACTCGCTGTATACATAAATATTCTCCAGATACTGAGAAGGGTTATGGGGGGTATATTTATGTAATGTAAACCAACCCTTTATAGGCACCAGATGTGGACATTGTCACCATTAGTTATTCACACGCTCGTCTCCCCCCCCCTCCCTCTTCAACAAGGGAGGGGGTGGAGTGACGCTCAGACCCATAAAGGTCTCATTCAGACCACTGTGTTTAGCCTCATCCTGGGACAACTACACCGGTTTGTGTCCAGGACCAGATTGCTGATTTGCTACTATCCTCACCTAGGCTGCATTTGAAGCAGACGGGGCTCCCTAGGTTCATCATTTCCATATTTACACGAAGCTAAGTATAATAAACTTTATTACTTTATTTTTAATCAATTATTATTTGTGTCTGGGTCTTCAGTATACTGTATTCATAACCAAGAAAGAGCTCATTTGCATACAAAGATGTGCAGAAGTTACAAGCTGACTTGGACACACTGAGTGTTTGGGCATCCTCTTGGCAGATGAGGTTCAATGTGGATAAATGTAAAGTTATGCATCTGGGTACTAACAACTTGCATGCCTCCTATGTCCTAGGGGGAGTAACACTGGGAGAGTCACTTGTAGAGAAGGATCTGGGTGTCCTTGTAGACCATAGACTGCAGAATAGCATGCAATGTCAATCGGCTGCTTCTAAGGCCAGCAGAATATTGTCATGTATTAAAAGAGGCATGGACTCGCGGGACAGGGATGTCATATTACCACTGTATAAAGCATTAGTACGGCCTCATCTGGAATATGCTGTTCAGTTCTGGGCTCCGGTTTATAGGAAGGATGTCCTGGAGCTGGAAAGGGTGCAGAGACGGGCAACTAAACTGATAAGGGGCATAGAGCATCTTAGCTATGAAGAAAGATTGAAGGAGTTAAACTTGTTTAGTCTTGAGAAGAGACGTATAAGGGGGGACATGATCAACCTGTATAAGTATGTAAATGGCCCATACAAAAAATATGGTGAAAAACTGTTCCAGGTAAAATCCCCTCAAAAGACAAGGGGGCACTGCCTCCGCCTGGAGTAGCAAAGGTTCAGACTCCAGGGGCGACAAGCCTTCTTTACTATAAGAACTGTGAATGTGTGGAACAGTCTACCGCAGGAGTTGGTCACAGCAAAGACAGCTGAGGGCTTCACAACAGGCTTAGATAAATTCTTAGAGAAAAAGAAGGTCACCACATATTAAAAAATGTAGAGTCATGTCTTAAGGTTACCCGTCCCCCTCCCCTTCATCACTCCTACCCCCACCCTTGGTTGAACTTGATGGACATGTGTCTTTTTTCAACCGTATTAACTATGTAACTATGTAACTATGTAATATGGACAACATTCGTAGTTCTGATCGGCAGCCCCACAAAAAACATAGAGCAGGTCCTATTCTTGTTCGTAATTTCTATCACCGGGCAGGCAAAATGCAGAACGCACATAGCTGCTGTCCGCGTTTTGTGGTTCCGCAATTTGCAGACCGCAAAACACTTGCGGACATGTGAATGTACCCTTCTAGTTACACATCTGGACTCTGATTTTCTATTGTGCAGTTGTTCTTGCACAATACTACTCTACTCTACTCTACTTCTACTCTCCTGTCAATCTCCTGCCCCTTTCTTTGCTGTTTTTACCATTTTTTTCATTGCACTGTTTAATTCAGTTCTGACAGTTTTGTGACTAAATTTTCTCCCTGTTAACAATACACTGGTGTATTTGCTTCGTATTGTCACTGTCATTGCTATGGCTTTCATTGTTGTTTAATAAAACATACCAAAAAGCTGCTCCCAATCAGTGTCCTGATTTTTTCTATTATTTGCAAAAAGAAAATTTACTCATTTAAAATTTAAAACAGAAATTTGAATACATAGTAAAGATGAAGACCTACCAAGGGATCTCCCAGTTAAACAGTACTTATGATGCATGCTTCCGTATATTAACCGATGAAGACATACTGGAGAAATGAATGCAGCAGAGCATTACCGCCTAATAGATACAAATAAGGAGAATGGAACGTTTCACATCCTTGATTTATTTTCTGGAATCAAAACATTTGTGAATGTTCTCATAATTTATATTGATTATTCCACGGCGCACATAATCTGATGTGAATCATACTAGTTTCGCCTGTGTGTTGTAAACCCTTCGGAGCTGCTTTCAGTATCATTTCATGGAAACAACTTCTAACTGTGGTTCTGACCTCGGAGCAATCCAGGTGTGGATGAAGACTTCATCAATGATTCATCTGAATTTCTAAACCTGTGGAAACAAACAGGCTGTCAAGTAGTCAATGTCAACTACTCCAAAAAGTTTGTAAAACATATTTAATGAAAAATCTTGGTTCAAGACAGTCTAGAGGCATCAACTTTGATTTGGTTGTCATTCTACAGTAATAAAGAGAGTGAAAATGTTATAGGGAATGTAAGCATGTATTTTGTTACCCCTCTAATTTTGTTAGTATAAGAGACCTATTCAATTATTTGTGTATTTTATAAAAAAGAAAAACAAATAAACAAAAAAAACAAAAAAACAAACTGCCTCTCTCTGGCACCCACAGACTCGATTGCTGAAGCAACGGCGCTCAGGTCCTTACACCTGCCCCCTACATCCTTCGCTGTGGCTGTGTTACCGAGTGATAGTTTGTGACCCAGTGAAAGTGTAGACACATACTCTTGCACAAGTATCTGGCGGGATTATGGACCTGGTCAACACTGCAGTGGTGAAAACATCTGATAATTAAGCGATTTTTTTAAGCAAAGGAATTATGCACGTGGCTGTATTATAGATAAGTGTTGCATGGTTCTGTAAAGCAGCTCTCATAGACTACAGTGGGCCCACACTGTACCTCTCTCTGCCTCAAACAAAAAAAAATCCATGTTAAAGAGACTTTCCAGGATGTTACCACTTACTTATCTAGCCCCCTAAGAGTGTGGTACCTAATGAAAAAAATCACACTGACCTGCTCCTCCATTTCACTCACTCCATTCCAGCTCCTTGTTTCCCTTTAGCAATCTTCCAGTCCCCGTCCAGTAAACTTCCAGATGGACAGGGTCACATGTTCCGCTGCAGCCAAGGACTGGCCTCAGCAATGATGAATGCTAAAGACTGCTGAAAGGAACCAGAGAGCCAAAATGGAGAGGCAGGGCGCAAGTGAGTATGATTATTTCATTAGGTACCTGATGGTTTCAGAGGTCGGAAAAAAGGGGCAACATTTTGGAGAACCTCTTTATGGAATTAAAATACTGTTATAGATTAATGTACTGTTATTTATAATTCCCCTCATTGTGTACAATTCCCCTCATTGTGTATAAGAAAAGCATAGCTGAACGAGAGCAGGTGCTGGGGTGAGGGGTGACCAAAGTAATTATAGAAGTTCCTAAACAGGTTTAAAAACTTGGGGTTATTCAGCTGAAAAAAGATGCCCTATGGGCAACCGAATTAAAAGGAGATTCCTTACTGTAAGAGGAGTGAGACTATGGAGCTTTTCCCCAAGGTTTTGTAATAGTTGATTCACTGAACAAGATTAAGATGGGCCTGGATGCCTTTACTGAAAGTAATGTCACATTGTATGTGTAATAGATTCAGAAGATGAGAAGTTGATGCAGGGCTTTAGACTGATTGCCAGATGCAAAGTCGAGAAGGAATTCTTCCTCTTATGGGGTAATTGGCATCTGCCTCATGGGGTTTTGCCTACCACTGCCTAGATAATTGGAAGTGATGATACATGTCCGTCTTTCACGTGACCCCCTCCCCCAGTCAATCACTGATCTGAAATGTCACTTGCTGTTCATGCACATGTGACCTCTGAGGCCAGTAATTGGCTGAGTGGTCACATGAAAGGTGGACGTGACATTATCACTTCCAATCAGATAGGAACCAGACCAGCAGTGCTGGAATGGAGGAAACTTTTTGCAGGTGAATAAAGCTTTTTACTGTCTGCTTCCCAGATAATTTTAAAAACGGTCAGATGGGCACCTCAAGGATGGTTTAGCATATATCATTTGTAGGGAAAAAAATGTATTATAGTGAGATAAAGTAAAAAATCTAATGCCGTGCAAATGGCTTCTTTTTCCCCCAAAATGCAGCATACTTTAAGGCCTCGCGTGACATGAACACATAGCACCCGCACTGAATCCTGACCCATTCATTTCAATGGGTCTGTGTACGTAAGCGTTTTTTTTTTTTTAATGCATCAGTTCTGTGTTGCGTGAAAAATGCAGCATGTTCTATATTCTGAGTTTGTGAATGGAGCCTAAGTGAAAAATGAATTGTATCCTGAAGCATGTGCGGATGCAATGCGTTTTTCACTGATGGTTGCTAAGAGATGTTGTTTGTAAGCCTTCAGTTTTTATCATGCGCGTGAAAAATGCATCAAAACGCATTGCACCCACGCGGAAAAAACTGATCAAATGAACGCAATCACAGATAAAACTGACTGAACTTGCTCGCAAATGGTGCGAGTTTCCCTGAATGCATCCTGACCTAATCCGCCACGCTCATGTGAAAGAGTCCTAAGTGTGGCCTTTTTTTTCAGGCATTTTCATTCATAGGCTTCACCAATGAATTTGAAAAACACCTGAAAAAAATACCTGTTTATACATATACCAGAACCTGTTTTGCCTGTTTTTTTTTTTTTTTGTCTTCAAAAAGTTACAGCAGAATGTTATCTCTAAACCATTAAGGCCCCTTTCACACGAGCAGGAGACTCGTGATTTATAATGCTATGAATCCCTTACAGTTCTGGAATGTGTTGGATAACACTGTCAGCATTATCCAACACATTCCAGAACTGTAAGGGTCAGATAGCATCATAAATCAGTATAATGCTATGTAACCCCTGTTCAGTGCCGGGAGGTCAGTACACTGCACATGTTGCGGGAGACGTCGGAGTCTCTTGCTCGTGTGAAAGGGGCCTAAGGAAATTAACAAAACTCTACACACAGTGGGTTTCTTTGTGCCTTTTTTCTTCACTTTTTTTTCTGCATTTTCTGGGTCATTGGTGTCTTTTGCAGGCAATTTTCTTATTTTACTCTACTCTATAGTTAAATTGCTAAAATAAAAGTCCAAATAAAAAGAAATCCAACAAAAAGTACATTTTAAAAATTCCGGCTAAAAACGATGTTGTATTTTACAAGCCAAACAATGCCACAACAAGCCATGTGTAAAGGAATGCCTTTTTTACGATGGAATCATTTTGTTTATTTGGGAAATACACAAACAAGGTCCGCAAAGTGGCACGTCTCTGCTGTGTTTTGAACAAGCTTGCGATGATAGCTGTGTCCATCCGAAGCATTTACTCATGCTAATGACAAGAAGAACTTTGTACCATAGGTCATATGTCTTTGGAGTACCCACGCCTACCTGGAATACTCCCCCTTTCTACTTAACACCTCTCCTTCCCTCTAGTACACCACTTGACGTGTAACTTACTCCCAAGTAGAGCTCTGTTAGTAATTTACAGACATAAAAAAAGCGTAAAAAACCATCATAATAGTCTCATTCTCAAAGCTATTGCAAAAGACACGTAGAGAATTGTAGCAACATGGCTTGCATGCTGAGCAAGGACCCACTGGATATTGAGGTATTGAAAATGGTTTTCATGTTTTTCTTGTATAACAGATGTTTGTGCATATATAATAGATTCTGATATTGGAGACCATGCTTCTGCAGTTCTTGCTAAGTGCATATTACAGTAACTTGGATCCCTGCTGCTTAGCGGTTTGAGTGTTAAATTGGCAGGTGTGAAACTTGATTTTTCTAGCCATGTAAACAGTTCAGGAGGCTGCGTATCAAAGTCTCTTTGCAACAAAGGGGATGCAAAAACAGCTTTAGCTTTACAAATTAGAAGAGAAATGTAGGTGCAGCACAACAGCTATGCCGGTCCATGATGTCTTCTGTCTATATGCTCTATTCATGAGCCTATCTAATCTATGCTGGGAAGAATTACAGCAGTAATTGTACATTTTATGGATGGCTGCTGAGCTACTGAGGTGAATCAAACTTTACTGACAGATAAGGTATAGCCACCAGGGACGGTAATGGTATGTAGTGGGGCACCACAGAGAACCACCATAAGACCACTTGTAAATAGAGTTGTAATTTTTTTGAAAAAACATATCAAGGAAATTGTTCCTGTGGGCTGTTGTAATCACAGTTCTGCATGTAAAAACAGTTCAGTAGTTTTATCCATTGAAGTAAATCATTATTCCGGAGTGGCTCCCTGCATGGAAATGTGCACAAATGGTTTGATGACACCTTGATGTTATCTATCTATCTCTTTGTCTGCCTGTCTTTCCTTCCGTCTATCCATCCATCCTTCTATCTATCTATCTATCTATCTATCTATCTATCTATCTATCTATCTATCTATCTATCTATCTATCTATCTATCTATCTTTCTCTTTGCCTGTATATCTTCTCTTTCTTCTTTCCTTCTTTACTTCCTTCCTTCCATCTATCCTTCCTTCCTTCCATCATCTATCTGTCCTTTTTCATCTCATTGTTAAATGATGATGATTTATAGCTCAAACAACACAAGATTAAATGGAGATAATATAGAAGGTTAGTTAGACCCTCCACACCAATGGGTGCTGTATAGGTACGAAGGCTAAAAACAAAGGGGGAATTTATTGTGAGGGCAATCAGTTTTCCTTGAGTTTACACTGGAATACTTTGTGCCAAACTTATTAAAGTGGTTGTCTGGGTTCAGAGCTGAACCTGGACGTATCCCCATCTTCTTCCCTCTGGCTCCCCTGATATGAGCATCAGAGCATTTCATGCTCCGATGCTCTCTTTTGCCCTGTGCTGAATTTCAATAATGACATTTTTAGGAGATCCAGTGACATACCGGGCTCTCCATAGAGACTGCTAGGAGGAAGCTTCTGCCCAGTATTGAGCCCGGTGAAGGTACCAGCGCTAATGGGCGGGATTTAACGCTGCCCTAGCCTGTAAAATGGCTAGGACAACGCTGAAGCCCGTCCATCAGAGCCAGTGACATCACCAGGAACACTGCTAGGCGTAAGCCTCCACCTAGCAGTGTGACAGAGTAAGTAGCCCTTGCCCTGTTCGATAAAACGCAGGGCAAAGGATTGCATCGGAGCATGAAATGTTCCAATGCTCATGTCAGGGGGGCCGGAGGGGTGAAGATAGTTATATGTCTGGGTTTAGCTCTGAACCCAGACATCCCCTTTAAATGGGGTACATTGTTTTGTTAAATTTGCTTTCTGCTCCACTCTCTACTGGAGTGGCATTGGAACTTTTGTATGCAATAAAAAAGAAGTCCCAGTTGTAAGTCTGGAGAAAAACTTTTCAACCTTCTTTTCAATACTGGAGTGAGTGGTGTAAAAATGGAAAAAGTCCCAAACATTTTATGCAAGTGACCTGAAAAAGTAAAAAAAAAAGAAAAAAAAAGTCCTATTTTGCAACTTTTTGAAGTCAGAATTCTGGAGTGTAGGGTGATCTAAATCCCCCCCAAACGGTGACTTTTTATCAATTCTTGTACTACAGAAAACTAAGGTCAGAAGTCACAAAGCTTGGCACACATCACTTGTGTACAGTTTTGCAACTTTTGGGGGTTTACAACACACTCACTGCATTTCCAAAGAATGGGTAGAACATGGTGGAAAGTGGGCATTGTGGAGCAGGGGTTAGCAGGCCTGGAACATTAATAATAGTCTATACAAGGAGACAGGTGTATATCATACCTGAAATCTAACTGGTATTTCAGTTTTCTCTCAGACACATGCACAAATGTGCCACAATTATTAAGGTGCATAAGCCTGTTAATAAGTGTGGCTATCTCATCTCAATAGGAGATGCATTAAGTCCAACATTTAAATAAATCATCTTAATATATGGACTCCATAGTGCGAAGTTGAAATACATGCACAAGTCATGTCTTTCTTTGGACAGGTTTTGTATGGCGCAAATCTGGGCCACAAAAAAAAAATATAGTAAAACACATTCTATGCTCTAGTTCTCTGCTCTAACCTTGCATGAACACAGTGAGCATGGGTACGTTGAACACTTCTCTTAGGGGCTCATGCACATGCTACATCCTATAGGGGTTAGTTATATTGCATGCTATGGAGAAATTTTTTTGTAATGCAGAAACAAATTCTGTATACCTATGTATACTAGAGATACAATAAAGTCCCCATGTTTAGCCATGGATTTTCTACTACTACTCTGTTTTATACTACAACAATGTGCATCTGAATCAAAAGTGCTCCCCTTGGCCTGAAATTTGTGCACTCTGAGAAAAATTATGTTTTAATATATGAAAATGAGGCTCTAGAAGCAACAGGGGTGTTGTCATTATACCTCGAGGTTCTGCTCTCTCTGTAACCGTTCTTTTTAGGCTAGTTCGGCTGATTTTAGACTAACATGAATGGATACTTTTAGGCTGATTTTGAATGCTTATCATTAAAGGGGTTATCCCATGAATAATGTATCATATACTACATCGCAATACCTTTGTAATAAAGCTAGAACTAGCTCTGTACCTCACATAGATCCAGAGATCTCCACATTCATTGCTCTGTTAAATTTATATCGAGCTGACAGCTCAAGGGGAGTGTTTTTTCTGCTGAAGATAAGGAGGCGTGTCCATGCTCTACCTATCACAGCTCAGGAGGCAGTTGAAGGATGAAACTAAGCATGTGCGGCCATCTCAGTGAGCAGGACAAAGAAATAAGAAACTAAGTGGCACTATAAAAATACATTTTACTGAATAACTCAGTAGCTATACAAAATTTTACAAAATTTTTAATTACATTACAAAAGTATTCAATCCAGGTGCTGGTTTGAAAACTGTAGAATATTTTTCATGGAACAGCCCCTTTAGGTATAGGACATTATTATTATAGTCCTGTTAAAGGTAGTTAAATCTGTAATATTGGAGTTCGAGGCGTAGACAATAAACATGAATGATTTGGGAAATTTTTCTGTTTAAGTCCCCAAAAAGAAAAATACATTCCTAAAAAGAAAAAAAAAATATTCCATTACCATTTTTTCATAAAACTTTTGATATTACCAGAAACATTTTTTTAAATGATAAAATTTAGCTTATTAATTGCAAACATGGTCACTCACTAGAAATTACCAACGTCGTCTTAACACTGCTGATTCCATTAAGGTCCTAAATCTCCAACGCTAGTTAAAAACACATGGCAGCCAGAGGTGGAAGCTAATGTTGAGAGAAGTAATCATGCTATCTAGAGCATTGTGGAACATGCAGTTGACCCATAAGCATTTTGTCATTGCAATTAACATACATAATGAATTGTGGAAATTAGAATATGGAGTGTTTTTTAAGGACAGCCTACGACCCTGGCATTTTGCCCTCAGCAAAAAAAAATTAAAAATGAAATTTGATATGAATTTAGCCATTCATTTACATAGAAATCACTGTATCTGCATACTTAATAGACTTTTTCTATCCCTGTGGGGGTTTAGATCTAATTATGGAGTACTGTGTTCTGCATTTTTAATCCTATATTGGTATGCAGATTTTACTATTTAATTTTTTATTGATATTTTCAGGAAATCTGATTTAGTTGTTTACAGAGCAATCAAACCAAAAAGTAAGACCATTCAAAGTCAAAAAGTAGAGAGCTGTAGACATAGGTGTCATTTTCATAATTTTCTCATACATACATGAACAGCCAGTATCTGTCTACAGTCAATAGTTAGTGACAAAAAATGGAAAGCTATTCATAACCTTCCCTTACCGTAAATTAAAGAACAAACATAAAAAACCCTGAAAATATAAGTTTACTTCCCGTGAAAAACATTTTAATGTTCTATTCAGCCATTTGTGAGTTCTTTTGATTTCACACATGGGTAGCTGAGTGGTATTTAATAATACGATGACTGAGAGTATGTGTAACTTATAATTTTGGGTATGTGTAATTTATAATTTTGTTCTGTCGCTTAAAAACCAGATAGTGACACATATCTTTTTTTTTCTAATCTGTTCACCTGATAATGTTTTTTTTTTTTTTCCTGAACATGGTCATGGTGGCGGCCATCTTGCCTGAGCTGTTGTTAACTACAATTAGAGATATGTTTTACAGCGGCCGTGGACCATAGACACAATGGTCTGGAGGAGACCTCATTTTTATGGGAGAGTCTACTAGGCTTGTTCTGTGACCTGTGCAGAGCTTAGGAAGATGTACATGAACCGTGGCATCACCTACTTTGAAGATGGATCCTGTGCTATCCAGAATCAGGGATATCTGTCAGTGTAATTCTGTCTGTGATGATAATAAGGAAAAATGATCCGTAGAGACCAAGAAGTGATGCCTGTTATTAGGCTTAGTGGCCAGTGCAAAATCTGTAGGATTTTTTTTTATATAGATAACCACATGGAAAATGAAATATAAAATACCAACAAAAATTCTATAGTCTATAGGCCTCTTTCTGATGACACATTTCATTTAAGAAAATTGTCAAGGAAAAAATGATCATTGTTCAATCCACTGCAGGTGTTCAGGTGGTCCTGACGGTCCTGCGGCGATGATGTCCCAACTCATTCATGTGACCGCTGCGGCCAATTTTCCTCAATGGTCATAATTCTGCATATATGGTATGTGGCTGCTGAGACCAGAGATTGGCTGCAGCAGTCATCATTTCCTGAAAGTAGTCAATTTTCTTAAAAAGCCAGGCAACAATACCTGTAATGGTTGTCTACATGGCATACCAACTTACATTGATTTAAGTGTCCTTTACACAGGCCAAGAATTGACCAGAAAATCGCTATCAAGCATTTGTAGGATCTCCTGTTAGCTATTATCTGGAGGTCTAAAGGTGTTGCCAACGGCTCCCTTGTGTACCCAAGATTAGATGATAGTCCGGACTATCATCTCATCTCGGGTACACATGGGAACCCAGCACCCCGCTGCAGTCTGCTTTCTTCCCCCCCACCCCAACATCGGGGATCCCTTCCGGCCACGACTGGACACGCAAGTAGTCTCTCCAGCATATCTCTCTATTGATGACGGGATACACCTCTGTGATCACCTATACAGTGGGCTGTTTTACTAACCCTAAAATGTTCTTTAATTATATAAATGGTAAAAAGTATAAACCTGAAAGTATCGGCCCCTTACACAGTAATGAGGGGGGAGTTGCAGAGAGTGATGATGAGAAAGCAAAGCTACTAAATATTTTTTTCTCCACTGTATTCATTGAGGAAAATACACTGTCAGATGAAATGCAGAATATAAAAGTAAATTCCCCATTAAAAGTGCCCTGTCTGACCCAGGAAGAAGTACAGCAAAGTCTTAAAAAGATTAAAATAGACAAATCGCCAGGACTTGATGGCATACACCCCCGTATCCTAAGAGAATTAAGTAATGTCATAGCCAGACCCTTATTTCTGATATTTACGGACTCTATACTGACAGGGAGTGTTCCACAGGATTGGCGCATAACAAATGTGGTTCCAATATTCAAAAAGGGTCCAAAAACAGAACCCGGGAACTATAGGCCGGTAAGTTTAACATCTGTCGTGGGTAAACTGTTTGAGGGTTTTCTAAGAGATGCTATCTTGGATTACCTCAATGAAAATAAGCAAATAACTCCATATCAGCATGGCTTCATGAGGGATCGGTCATGTCAAACTAATTTAATCAGTTTCTATGAGGAGGTAATTTCTAGACTTGACCGCGGCGAATCACTGGATGTCGAATATGTGGACTTCTCCAAAGCATTTGACATGGTACCACATAAAAGGTTAGTATATAAAATGAGAATGCTTGGACTAGGAGAAAATGTCTGTATGTGGGTAAGTAACTGGCCCAGTGATAGAAAACAGAGGGAGGTTATTAACGGTACACACTCAGATTGTGTCACTGTCACTAGTGGGGTACCACTGTTGTCAGTATTGGGCCCTATTCTATTCAATATATTTATTAATAATCTTGTAGAAGGCTTGCACAGTAAAATATCAATTTTTGCAGATGACACTAAACTGTGTAAAGTAATTAACACAAAAGAGGACAGTACACTGCTACAGATGGATCTGGATAGACTGGAGGCTTGGGCAGAGAAGTGGCAGATGAGGTTTAACACTGACAAATGTAAGGTTCTGCATATGGGAAGGAATAATGCAAGTCACCAGTACATACTGAATTGTAAAACATTGGGTAACTCTGACATGGAAAAGGACCAAAGAATTTTGGTGAACAGCAAACTAAGCTGTAGAAACCAGTGTCAGACAGCTGCTGCCAAGGCCAATAAGATAATGGGTTGCATCAAAAGGGGCATAGATGCCCGTGATGAAAACATAGTTCTGCCACTTTACAAATCACTAGTCAGACCACACATGGAGTACTGTGTACAGTTCTGGGCTCCTGTGAACAAGGCAGACATAGCAGAGCTGGAGAGGGTTCAGAGGAGGGCAACTAAAGTAATAACTGGAATGGGTGGACTACAGTACCCAGAAAGGTTATCAAAATTAAGGTTATTCACTTTAGAAAAAAGACGACTGTGGGGAGATCTAATAACTATGTATAAATATATCAGGGGTCAGTACAGAGATCTCTCCCATGATCTTTTTATTCCCAGGACTGTGACGAGGGGACATCCTCTGCGCCTGGAGGAAAGAAGGTTTGTACACAAACATAAAAGAGGATTCTTTACAGTAAGAGCAGTGAGACTATGGAACTCTCTGCCTGAGGAGGTGGTGATGGTAAGTTCACTAAAAGAGTTCATGAGGGGCCTGGATGTATTTCTCGAGGGTAATAATATTACAGGTTATAGTTAGTAGAGATGGGTCGTTGATCCAGGGAGTTATTCTGATTGCCTGATTGGAGTCGGGAAGGAATTTTTTCCCCTAAAGGGAGGAAAATTGGCTTCTACCTCACAGGGGTTTTTGCCTTCCTCTGGATCAACTTGTAGGATAACAGGCCGAGCTGGATGGACAGATGTCTTTTTTGGGCCTATGTTACTATGTTACATATTTATTTATTTATGTGCAGTGTTCCCAAGAGGCTTTGTACTTTGTTTACCATATGTCTGTGAATCAATTATTATAGGTCATCTTTCACTTTTGAAAGATGAATTAAGAATGGTCCCCTGATGAGCCAATAACTAAGAAAATGGCAAAACACATTGGGACAGTTTTACCTTGGGACAAGTACATTTTTCTATCCATTGGTATCGTCGATTTAAGACATATAAATTTGTCATGAGATCATCATAAGGTGGCAACAGTTTGCACTAATTATTTTCTGCCTAATATCCTGGTATTTGTGCACCTCACGGTTCATAGCTTTTTTATTTTTTTATGTTGCTGTAGTATCTTCCTTTGATAACGGTGTAGGTATCCTTCCTGTGTCAGGGACATTCAAGGGTGTGTAAGAAGTTCCTGACACAGGATCACCCCTATCGGGGTGGCTATTCCGTTTTTAGGCAGGGCACTCGATTGTAGGGACAGCATTAGGGGTCAGTATCTTTTCCCCCATCCACTTACCTACCTATTACCTGTCCTACTCACACTTAAAGGCACTAGGTGTTTATTATTTTTAGTGTTGATTTAGTAATAAAGGCTACGTTTTAACGGTGGTGATCTGTGATTAATTGGAGTTTACATCACCTGTGTTACTTGAGCCCTCTGACAGGCAACTGGTCAGTACTGTGACTGTTATCAATGATTCTGTATGGGGATGAATAATGTCATTAGTGATAGCTCCTCTACATACTGTGGAGGAGATTGCTGCATGTAAATGCAGCTGTTTCCTTCACTGATATGCAAACACTTGCTGGGAAGGAACACTTCCTTCCTGACAATCGTCTGTTAAATTTTCTAATGTACAGGACTTTAATTTAATGAGTTACCCTGTTCTTTCTCTCCTATAATCAATGTTCAACTCCAAGCTCACCAAATACAACTTAATTCTGTTCCATTTGCCCATTTGGTCTATTACATGTCCTTCTTGAAGACACCTGACCATGTTAAGTACCATAACTTTTTTTATTGTAGTTAAGGCGCATGTATACTGCGCTGATAAGCAGAAAATTTAGGGAACAAATGCCTGCTCATCAGTGGAGATGAAAAGCTGCAATTACATGCAGCGATCACCTCCACTGTATGGGTATGAGTGATAGCTATTGCTCATCCTCATACAGATTCACTGTGTCAGGGCAGCATAGTGCTATTCATACACTCAATCCCTTGCTAAGAAACAATGCCCAAGGTCTCAACATGAAATATGAATTAATCCGATAAATGAGCACTTTGCACCTTTACATGGTCAGATTTTTGGGAACGAGTGCTATGAGAGTAGAAGAATCTGAGCAGACCGATATTTCAATTTCTAAGAAAAAGATCCACTATAACATTTATTCTCGTCATTGAAATCTTATTTATTATTTTTGGCATCGGAATATTGTGGGTGGTCTTAATTGGTGACTCAGAATTTTCTGTATGAGTTTTCTCCTTTTCAACACACTTCCTGTAGACAACACATTAAAAGTAAGCTATCATAAGCAGAGACATACTATCTCAGATGGTACAGACCTCTAGACTGGCTACCATGCAGATACTCTTGACAAAGATCCACGGACATCGGAATGTTGCATACGATATTATATAATATTCAACTGCTGGGGAAAAAAAACACATGGTTTGCAGCAATGCTCAACTTGTTTTTCCTTTGTGAGTGCTGTATATTGCATTATACTGGAAGCAGAGGACTCTCTTTGTGTTTTTATCACGCTTTATGCTGTACTATGGCTTTCTAAAAGTGTTAAGAAGCCATCTATGTGCCTATACTTTACCTCTGTATGACTGTAGAATCCACCGAGCTTTGGGGTGCCAGTTAATTATAAATTAACAAAATAGCTACTGGATGTTTAAGAGGGGATTTATTAATGGTACAGGTAATCAAACATAAAAGGTTAACTAACGGACAGGAACAAAGGGAGTGAACATAAAGCTCAGGGGTAGGGAAGGAAATGCCAAACCAGCTATCTATGTACAGTCTTATATACACTGTACACACAGACATAGTCCATATATACACACAGACATAGCCCATAAAAATTTCCATCCCTGGAACACCTCTCAGATATTGTCTTAGCCAATCTGCACAGTCCATTTATGGTTTGTATAGTTTTACAGGTTAAAACCTTCCTGTAGGTGGTGAGTCCAGAGCTGTCCTTCCTCAAAAGGACAAACAGACTTGCACAACTGGTCACCGCAGGCAATGGCTCCCCCCAGGTCTGGAAGCATCAGAAATCACGTGTTCACAGGTGTGCTCCTCAGGCATGGTGACTCTTTATTTCCAAGATAAAACAACAGTGTCTATTGTCTGTTGAGCAGATAGGACTTGTTCACCACGATTGTTTGTGGGAGAGTTGCGTAGGTGTTGACGGCCCAATTCCACTCTGCTGTGCAGGCCTCAATTCAGCAATCAGTAAAATGTTGGGCTTCCAACAATGACTCTGTCAATATCTGTCTGATATTTTTCTATCCTGTACTTACATAGACATAACCTGAACCTTCTCTGTCTGGCATTGCAGAACATAGAAATCATAGAACCCTTTAGCAAAATGTAATAAAACAGTTTGCATAGTAACATAGTTTATAAGGCTGAAAAAAATATATCTGCCCATCCAGTTCAGCCTGCAAGTTGATCTAGAGGAAGTCAAAAATAGTATTTTTTTCGGAAGAATCTTTTGATATCTTTTGCAAATTTTGCTGGAAAACTTGGAACAGATACTATATAAATACGGTGCTCTTCTTAAACACTACTCAATGTCTTTATACCAGGTAACAGGAATAAATACATGTACAGCCTAAATCACCTGTTTCCCTTCTCACAGCACATTAGAAAACTAGATGCCTATATGCACCACTAGGAGGAGCTCTGTACAAGAATGCATACAGTTACCAGTAAATTCAATAGAAATGTAAAAATATCCATGCTATGAGCTCCCCCTACTGGTTCCTTCATGAAAATGTCATTGTTTTATGTCAGGAGACAGAAGAAAGCTATCAGTGCTGGCCCCTCTGCCTCCATGGTAAGTATGTCACTGCTATCTGGAATAGAACATAAATTCTATACTATTGTAGAAACCTTAGATGCTGGAAAGCAAGTTCCACCTCTATGGGAAGCCAATCATTGTAATCCAGGACATTTAAAATATACATTATCTAAACTAAAAGAAATATAACCATAAATTCAAAAGAAAATAACTAAAAAATACTGAAATATTCTTTCTAGTGTTATGATCTATAATCAGTTTATTGTATTCCCATAGCAAGTAAAAGAGGGTCCAGACATAAAATGTGTACCCAATAAAATACATAAAAGCAATGCAAATACATAAAACATAACATTTGAAATTTGCAAAAGAAAAATCGGGTTACAGTTCAGAAGGTAATAAGGCACAACGTAAAATAGCTAGATAAAATCTGACCTTCAGCAAACAACCACAGATTGTGAACTCTATATAACAATTTTACAAGCTTTCTCTACTGGTTTTGTATTCATGTGTGTGATTGAAACGCTCAATGACATTTCGATGAAGCTGTTGTCTTTGAACTGCTGAAGTCAGATGGAATATCACATGTATTCCCAGGCTTCTAAATGTTATCACTGATATCTGTCACTTTGTACCACATGGTGGCCACAGAGCTATTAATTGCAGCCAACACAATGAACTTGTTTTATAGAGTAATGATCATGTTATTACGCCTTAAGAAAGTTTGCGTATGGAGCCAGTTCAAAATGTAGTATCACTGTTATATTAACTGGATGTTTTTATGATTTTATGACTAATATAAAATAATGAAAATATAGTAACAACTTGTTGTGGCATGTTCAGACCGTAACTCTCTGAAACAGGCAGGAGAGGGACTGTGGATGAACCTACATCATGTAAATGGTAGACATTTGCGGATCAGATACTGTCACTTTGTGTTAAAAACAGGGTACTTTATATCTGGTATGTTTTTCTCAGAAACGTTACTACTTCAAGGACAAGTGAAGGTCATGGGTTAGTTCAGGCGTACACTCTGCATACAGTATTTACTCTACTTTACAGCCTGTTAAGCAGAAGTTCTGGGGTATTTTTAGGGTAGGTTCACATCTTAGGCAGGTAAATCTGGTAGTCCGTTCTGGCAGAGGGGCAGACTACTGAAGTTACCCTATCTGGCATAGCTGGGCACTGTAAGGCACTGCCTGATTCCCATTCACTATAATGGTATCCAATGGATACGGCGGGTTTCTGGAATAAAAACGGGTATTCTGCCAGAAAAATATCACTGCATGCAAAATGCCTGCACTTACAGTATGCCAGAAATCTGCCGGATCCCCATTGGATCGCAGTGTCTGGTGGTCTCTGGCTGGACGGTAACTCTGGTGGTCTGCTCCTCTGCAGGGAAACACTACCGTATTTACATGCTGCAGATGTGAACCTACACTTAGGACTAGAGATGAGCGAGCATGCTCGTCCGAGCTTGGTGCTCGTTCGAGTATTACGGTACTCGTAAGTGCTCACTGCTCGGACGAGTATCTCGCCATGCTCGAGGAAATGGCATCTTCCACATTGTGCATTTTTGGCGCCTATAAACTCAACCAATCACAAGCCAGTAGACTCTGCGGTACACCCAGCATCACGTGGGGCCCTTACATGTCGATAGCAGGGGTTGGCTGGCCTGATCAGGTGACCCTGGAATATACTAGTGACTGCCCGCGATGCTCGGCTCAGATGCTGTCTGGATGTCATTAGGGACAGAGCTGCTGTGTTTCAGGGAGAGTGTTAGGGCCTGGATTTAGTTCTCTGATAGGCAGGAGTGATCTTAAAAGAACCCAACAGCCCGTCTAAGGGCTACAAGACATTTTTTTTTGTCTCCTGGCTGGGCTGGCTGGCTGGCACTAGTAGTGCAGCTATCGCCATATATAACCCTTTTTTTATTGTTATATCTCAGTGATACAAATCAATTTCATACAGCAGTGTGGAACCATTCTGTGTGTCACAGTTCAGCTGTCCACTCACCACAAACCACAATCCGTATTTTCTGTCCAGGTGACCTATACTGTACGTCACGTAATCAAATACAGTCTTTTGCTTTCACTGATACAGCTACATTACAAAAATCTCTGTGCGACATTTGTCTGGGTTGCAGTCAAAATAGCTACAGTCAGCAGGGGCTGAGTTTGCTCTCTGATAGTTTCTGCACGTCACATTAAAAAAAAATATATATGAAAAAAAAATATATATAACAAAATAGTTGTTTTGTTGTTTTATCTCAGTGATACAAATCCATTTCACACAGCTGTGTGTAACCATTCTGTGAGTCACAGTTCAGCTGTTCAGTCACCACAATCTGTATTTTCTGTCCAGGTGACCCATTCTGTAAGTCACGCCAGTAAAAAAAGGTCTTTTGCTCTCACTTATACAGCTACATTACAAAAATCTCTGTGCGACATATGTCTGGGTTGCAATTAAACAGACCAAGTCTTCCTCCACTTCAAGACCAGGCCTAATTTTGCAAATCTGACATGTGTCACTTCATGTGGTAATAACTTTGGAACGCTTTTACTTATCCAAGCCATTCATAGATTGTTTTCTTGTAACACATTGTACTTCATGTTAATGGTAAATTTGAGTCAATATATTTTACCTTTATTTATAAAAAATCCAAAATTTACTGAAAATTTTGAAAAAAATCACAATTTTTCAAATATGAATTTCTCTGCTTTTAAGTTGCATAGGGATATCTAATAAAATTGTTATTAATGAACATTCACCATATGTCCACTTTATTTTGGCAAAATTTTGGAAATGTAATTTTATTTTTTTAGGACGTTAGAAGGCTTCAAATTTTAGATGTAATTTTTAAGATTTTCATGAAAATTTCCAATAGTTAATTTTAATGGACCTTTGCAGTTCTAAAGTGACTTTGAGGGACTTAAATAATAGAAAACTCCCATAAATGAACATATTTTAGAAACTACAGCAAACAATGTAATCAAAACTGATTTTACAAAGTTTGTTAACCCTTTAGACTTCCCACAAGAGTTAAAACAGAAGGAAGGTGAAATTTAAAATATATATATTTTTTCGCAGATTTTCAATTTTTAATTCATTTTTCCTATAAGATAGCAAGGGTAAACCGCAAATCAGACCTGAAAATTTATTTTCCTGATTCTGAAGTTTGCAGAAACACCCCATATGTGGTTGTAAACTGCTCTGTGACTGGCAGTAATGAGAGGGATATAGTACAAGCATTTATGATGGCTTTGACAGCTTGTCAGAGTGATCAAAAGCCTGGAGACCAGGAAAAAAGGTCTCAGGTTAAAGCTCCATGTTCTTGGCTGTCAGGAGGCTGTCAGCTGAGTCATGGAGCTTCTATGTACAGGTGCTGCACACAGGGGGCAAAGCTCAAGGACGTTTATAGTCAATGGGCAGACTTGAAGTGGTTAATCTAATAGTTTCCGTGTAATTGCTCCATACTGCACGGTACGTAATAATATACGTAATTTAGCTCTAACTTATCCACCTATATACAAAGCACAATCTGTATTTTCTGTCCAGGTGACCCATTCTGTACGTCACTTAATTAAAAAAGGTCTTTTGCTCTCACTGATACAGCTACATTACAAAAATCTCTGTGCGACATTTGTCTGGGTTGTAGTCAAAATAGCCTCAGTCAGCAGGGGCTAAGTTTGCTCTCTGATAGTTTCTTCACGTAAAAAAAAATATATATATAAAAATATATATATATATAAAAAAATATATTAAAAAATTGTTTTTTGTTGTTTTATCTCAGTGATACAAATCCATTTCATACAGCTGTGTGGAACCATTCTGTGTGTCACAGTTCAGCTGTCCAGTCACCACAATCCGTATTTTCTGTCCAGGTGACCCATTCTGTACGTCACGTCAGTAAAAAAGGTCTTTTGCTCTCACTTATAAAGCTACATTACAAAAATTTCTGTGCGACATTTGTCTGGGTTGCAATTAAGCAGAACAAGTCTGCCTAATCTAATAGTTTCAGTGTAATTGCTCCATACTGCACGTTACTTAATAACATATGTAATTTAGCTCTAACTTATCCACCTATATACAAACCACAATCCGTATTTTCTGTCCAGGTGACCCATTCTGTACGTCATGTCAGTAAAAAAAGGTCTTTTGCTCTCACTTATACAGCTACATTACAAAAATCTCTGTGCGACATTTGTCTGGGTTGAAATTAAGCAGACCAAGTCTGCCTAATCTAATAGTTTCAGTGTAATTGCTCTATACTGCACGGTACGTAATAACATACGTAATTTAGCTCTAACTTATCCACCTATATACAAACCATAATCCGTATTTTCTGTCCAGGTGACACAATCTGTACGTCACGTCATTAAAAAAGGTCTTTTGCTCTCACACTGACACAGCTACATTACAAAAATCTCTGTGCGACATTTGTCTGGGTTGTAGTCAAAATAGCCACAGTCAGCAGGGGCTGAGTTTGCTCTCTGATAGTTTCTTCACGTCAAAAAAAAATATATATATAAAAAAAATATATATAAAAAAAATATATTAAAAAATTGTTTTTTTTGTTGTTTTATCTCAGTGATACAAATCCATTTCATACAGCTGTGTGGAACGATTCTGTGTGTCACAGTTCAGCTGTCCAGTCACCACAATCCGTATTTTCTGTCCAGGTGACCCATTCTGTACGTTGCGTCAGTAAAAAAGGTCTTTTGCTCTCACTTATACAGCTACATTACAAAAATTTCTGTGCGACATTTGTCTGGGTTGCAATTAAACAGACCAAGTCTGCCTAATCTAATAGTTTCAGTGTAATTGCTCCATACTGCACGTTACATAATAACATACGTAATTTAGCTCTAACTTATCCACTTATATACAAACTACAATCTGTATTTTCTGTCCAGGTGACCCATTCTGTACGTCATGTCAGTAAAAAAAGGTCTTTTGCTCTCACTGACACAGCTACATTACAAAAATCTCTGTGCGACATTTGTCTGGGTTGCAATTAAGCAGACCAAGTCTGCCTAATCTAATAGTTTCAGTGTAATTGCTCTATACTGCACGGTACGTAATAACATACGTAATTTAGCTCTAACTTATCCACCTATATACAAACCACAATCCGTATTTTCTGTCCAGGTGACCCATTCTGTACGTCACGTCATTAAAAAAGGTCTTTTGCTCTCACTGACACAGGTACATTACAAAAATCTCTGTGCGACATTTGTCTGGGTTGTAGTCAAAATAGCCACAGTCAGCAGGGGCTAAGTTTGCTGTCTGATAGTTTCTTCACGTCAAAAAAATAAATAAAATATATATATATATATATATATATATATATATATATATAATTATAAAAAAAATATAAAAAAATAGTTTTTTTGTTGTTTTATCTCAGTGATACAAATCCATTTCATACAGCTGTGTGGAACCATTCTGTGTGTCACAGTTCAGCTGTCCAGTCACCACAATCCATATTTTCTGTCCAGGTGACCCATTCTGTACGTCACGTCAGTAAAAAAGGTCTTTTGCTCTCACTGATACAGCTACATTACAAAAATCTCTGTGCGACATTTGTCTGGGTTGCAATTAAGCAGACAAAGTCTGCCTAATCTAATAGTTTCCGTGTAATTGCTCCATACTGCACGGTACGTAATAACATACGTAATTTAGCTCTAACTTATCCACCTATATATTTTCTTGTTCAAATTGAACAAGTTTGTGGGTTTCAGTACAGCAGGCTAATTTATTTTTTTTTTGGTATATATAATACACTTATATACAGAAAATGTTGAACTCCAGGGCTAAGAGTCGAGGACGAGGGCATGGGCGAGGGCATTCAATTACTGCATGGGGCAGAGGCCGTGGTCCTGGGCAGTGTGAGACAGTACCTGTTGATGAGGGAGCAGGGGAACGCCGCAGAGCTACACTCCCTAGCTTCATGTCTCAATTTACAGGGACACGTAGTAGAGGACTGTTGAAACCACAACAGTGCAAACAGGTGATGTCGTGGATTACGGACAATGCTTCAAGTAATTTGTCCACCAGTCAGTCTTCCACGCAGTCCACCCACGTTACTCAAGGGAGCACTCCTCTGGATCCTCCACCTCAACCTCCTTCCCCCAGTCTGCCCCCTCCCAGGAAAATTTGGAATGCGATCCGGCATACTCTGAGGAACTGTTTTCCTGGACCTTTCCCAGAGTCACAAACCAC